>JAXCGZ010013253.1:92500-100000 GCA_037179515.1 Halocaridina rubra | reverse complement strand
TTCCCGTCTCCTCATCGCTTCCATTTTATACTTAGTGATACTTATCATACCTGTCCTTAAAACTATGGATTGAGATAGCATTAACTACCTCCCCGCTTAGCGAATTCCAATTATCAACTACTCTTACACTGAAAAAGTATTTCCTTACATCCTGCAAAGAAGTTTTCTTACGAAGCTTCAAACTATCACCTCTAGTTCTAGAGCCAGCCATATCAAAATATCGATCCCTATCCACTCTATCATAACCATGAAGGAATTTAAAGACTGTCACCATATCCCCCCTCACTCTTCTAGCTTCGATTGATGGTAAGTCTAATTCCCTCAGCCTCTCATCATAACTGAGATTGCGTATTTCTGGCACCAGTTTCGTGGCATGTCTTTGAACTTTTTCAAGCTTAGCTACGTGCTTTTTCAAGTGCGGATTCCAAAAAGGGGCTGCATATTCGAGTTTTGGCCTCACATAGGTTACATAAATATTTCTGAACATTTCCTTGTCCATGTGCCTGAAGGCTACCCTTACATTTGATAAGAATGCATATGCTGCCCTTACTATGCCATTTATATGTATTTCTGGAGACAAATCTGCCAGTATGTTTACTCCTAGATCTCTCTCGTTTTCTGTCTCTTGAAGTTGTACTCCAGCCACCGAGTAGTCAAGCTTGGGCCTTCTTGCACTTGTACCCATTCTCATTACCTTACATTTTGAAGTATTGAATTTCATTAGCCACTTTTCTGACCACTCATGCAGATTATTTAGATCCTCCTGAAGTTCTCTACCATTGTTCTCGTTTTTTACTTTCTTCACAATCTTTGCATCATCTGCAAACATAATCATGAATGAATTTACAGACTCTGGTAGGTCATTTACATATACAAGGAACAAAAGTGGCCCTAAAACTGAACCCTGTGGAACTCCACTACTAACTCTTCTCCATTCAGACACTGAGTGTCTTACTCTAACCCTCTGTTCCCTTCCTTCTAAGTAAGTTTTTATCCATTCCAAAACATTTCCACCTATTCTAGCCATTGATTGCAGCTTCCTAATAAGTCTCCCATGTGGAACAGTGTCAAACGCTTTCTGGAAGTCTAGGAATATGCAATCTGCCCAGCCCTCTCTTTCCTGTAAGATTTGGCTTACCTCATCATAAAATTCTAATAAGTTTGTTACTGTTGATCTACCTTCTCTGAAGCCATGTTGCCTAACTGATAAAAAGTTGAAGGATTCCAAGTGAAGAGAGATATGTTTCCTTAGTAGTTTCTCCATAACTTTGCAAACTATGCTGGTCAAGGAAACTGGTCTATAGTTCAGAGCCGTATCCCTCCTTCCCTTTTTGAAGATAGGTATCACATTTGCTTGTTTCCAGCATCTTGGAATCTCCCCTGACTCCAGTGACTCCTTAAATATGATACGTAGTGCCACTGATATTGTGTTTGCGCATTTTTTAAGCACATGAGGGGATATGTCATCGGGACCTGTAGCTTTATGAACATTTAAATCCATCAGCGCTTTGCATACCTCTGTGGCTGTAAGGTTGATGTTCTCTAATACCGGCCCTTGAGCTTCTATCACTGCAATCTGAGGGGGTGGGGTATTTTCTACTGTAAATACTGATTGAAACTCCTTGTTCAATTCTTTGCAGATCTCTTCATCCGTCTCAGTGATGCTTCCATCCGCTCTCTTTAGCCTTAAAACCTGTTCTTTTACCTTCAGTTTTCCTCTGATAAAGCTGTGGAAAAGCTTGGGATTTTCTTTAGCCTTCCTGGTGATGTCCCTCTCATAGTCTCTCTCTGCCTCTCTCCTTTTACTTAGGTAGTCATTTCTTTCTCTTTTGTAGGTTTGCCAGACATTTATGTTTTTTCTCCTCCTATACCTTTTCCAGCATTTGTCTCTCCACTCCTTAGCTCTTTTACACCCATTATCGAACCATTTCTCTCTGGCATGAATTACACCTACTTTGGTGACAGGTATGCAGCAATCTACTATCTTCCCATATTTCTCACAAAAGATGTCATAGATTTCTTGTACAGATTTGTGTGTGTGTGTGTGTGTGTGAATAAAGTCATCATACGAAATAAGAAATTCAAACAAATAAACAAAATATACACACCATTATTATGATAAAGTTATTACAAGACAAAAACTTCATATGAGGGCTTTTAAGAGCCATAAAACCCAAGCATGTATTTAAGCTAAAAAAATAAATAAATGAATAGCATACCACAAGAGCTTGCGTAGCACCTTTGAAATATATTTAATTATTATTATTATTATTTTTATTATTATTATTATTATTATTATTATTATTATTATTATTATTATTATTATTATTATTATTATATCTGTATATATATATATATATATATATATATATATATATATATATATATATATATATATATATATATATATATATATTAAATAGTAGTAGTAATAGTAGTAGTAGTAGCAGTAGTAGTAGTAGTATTAGTAGCGGTAAGTGGTGGTGGTGGCACTGCCTAAGACTGCAAGTATATAACAAAAAGACTCAACACCAACCTCAATACATATAATTTTAACACTCAAGTCTACCTTCCTGGTACATCACATTACTTCAAGCTTATAAATATATCATATATCAAATGTCCCTGGGTCAAATTCACCCATGCCCATTCATCCATGAGCCCAAATAAGCAATTACTCTACCCACCTTTTCCAACCTTCAAATTTTTTTTTTCTCAAGTGTCTCTCCTTCGCAGTCTCCATCGAAGAAAAAGAAGAAGAAGAAAGTACCTCTCCACCCATGAACTTTTAAGGTTGAAGGAACCTTAGCATGTATATACGTAGGTAAAGCCTTCAGACCCCTGGCATACTGTCGTTAGAAGCTCTTCAAAACTCCTACATCTGCAGGACCTTCATCATGTACTCAAAGGTTTGTGTTATTTGAGTCTCGAGATATGTTATTTTTAACTTTATTAGTGTATGGTAATGATATATAATATTTGTGAACTAAGACTAAAATGTAGATTTATATAAATTAACTTAAGCTATTCTTACCTAACCTATCTTAACCTCTCTGAATGTTCTCTTTCTTTAATGCAAGCAAAAGAAAATCTACCATGACGGGATTTAAGTACAAATTTTAATAACCCATTTATAGCTTTGCCTGATTTAAGTTCTCTAAATGTTTTTTTAATAACGTAAGAACTTGATACACTTCATTATCTATATCAAAAGATATTTTTATAAACCGTTAAAATAACAATGAGATTTTTATTTCATTAATAATTCTACATGGAATATCGTGATTTTCAGTGGATCCTTCTCAAGTAATGTCAAGTGGAAACTTGATTTGGAGATCTTTAAAAGAAGTTCTAATATTTTGAATCGAAAGTATTTACACTGTTAAATATTGTTCCTCTTAAACAGATCACTATCCTCTTGAGCTTTTGCTTAGCCTTGGGCACCTCAGCTCCTCAGACCTACGAAGCTATTGGAGTTCTTCAGCCCCAGACACCAGATGATGGATCTCTGGGATCTTATGACAAGTTGGTCTCGGCTACCATTAACCTCCTCCCAGACATTGCAGATGTCTTCGAGAGAGTTTCCAGAGACCATAAACCCAACGATCCACTTCGAGTCCAAGAGATCTTCATGGATTTCATGCCTATCACAAGGAAGGTCATGAGAGCTACTGAAGAAGTTGACGGCAGGAGCTTCAGCGAAGATGAGTGGCATAGATTCAACGCTGCAGAAGCTGTCATGCCATCCGTCCTGACCTTTATGAATAATCTCAGAGAAATGGATTTCTTTGGAGTCAACCAAGATGACAGCAATGGGGTTTTTGTCTGATGATGGATGACCTCTTCCTTCCAATAATAATAACCAGTTTTTGACCCCATGACCAAGTCTGTACTGAAAGGAGTTGAGGAGAAAGATGGATTAAGGAAGAAAAGCTCTGAGTTTTTTAGAAAAAAAAAAAGGTTTGATGACATCAGCGTTGTCCAAAACCTTTGGGAACTATCACAGTACTCAAAATTTTCAGCTTTCAAATGGATCTAGCTAAAATTATCAGTTTCTTAAAGAACTGACTACAGATGAGAGAGCTAACAGCTATGTGTATAACCTACTATGTTAATGACCTAGCTGTAGCCACCAGTTACTCCAGGAATTAGCTGTAGCTGTAAGCTTTGTCGAGAAGTTACCTGTAGCTATTACCTCTCGAATTAGCTATAATTATAAACTTTGTCAATGCGTTTGTTGAAGCTGTAAACTGCTGAAGTTGAATATAAATTAGTTTTCAATCTTAAATATTACCTACAGTTTCCTCAACTAATTTTGGACAGGCCTATTTTTCACTAATATAATACTTTGAGTACAATAAATAAAAATGTAATATATATTACATATATCTCTATTATATATATATATATATATATATATATATATATATATATATATATATATATATATATATATATATATATATATATATATATATATATGCTTCATGGTATACATTGTAAGACTAGTGCATATTTTAAAAATATACTTATAATCATATCATTAAATACCTATCTATAAAATACAATACAAAAAGCCCATCCTCTTTTTATCATTTTTACCTATAAATATGTATAAAATTTTACATTAATTAAATGTATATAAATATTATATTAAAGCAAAAGTTCTTATATACAAAAACAATAAATAAGGAGAAGCTCTCATTACCTAAAAAAAACAATGCTCAAACTAATATACTAAATCTGTCTCTTCAGTGTAATAGTAATGCCTATTGGTTGAAGTAAGAACCAATCATTAGAGAGCCTTGAGATGAGAAAGAGAAGTTATGTATCATGTATACAGAACCAGCACTTAAAGAGTATAACAGGGCAAGTAATGCTTAGTTACCAAGTAATAACTTAAGGGGGAACACGTGATTAGAGGGTACTCCAGTAATGGGATAAATATACAAATGGACTTTTGAGTACAAAATAGTTCTCGTAATGTTAAGACAACATTTAGAGAAAACTGAAGTATTTTTAAATTTCCTAAAAATACCAACTAAGAATAAACGATAAAGGATAAATAATTTAAAATGATGTAATACTTCCTTGCCATATGTTGCTTTATTAGTTCCATTTTCTTTCAAGATCAAGATGATTAAGTCACTAAATATATAATCTGGTCATTATATCAGACAACAGCTCTTAAATGCCAGACACTGCCAGATTCTTCATTTACAAATCATTTACTTTATTCACATTATTATTAAGTATAGGGGAGACAAATATTACTATGCACTAATATTCTAATTTTCTCTTTTTAATTCAAACATAATTCTAGCCATTATCTTCACCAAATCACTATAATAACAATTATATAACGATTGCATGTCTGTTACTCCATGCCAGATACTGCTAGATTCCTCAATAACATCAAATTTCTATGCATATTAATACTTACGATGGCAGTTCTTCAATAGCTTTCTTGATGGTCCTTATTCCTATGCTCACAACTGCTTTAGCTTTCCTAGGCGTCTTAGCTGAGCTAAACCATATATTTAGATACAGGATATTCAGAATTCTTTTCTGATATGCCATATACTGCCAGATAATTCAAATGAATTACATTTTACTCTTCATGCTGAGAGTGACAAATTTTCATTATATATATTGCCCCCCCCCCTTTATTTTTACTTTTTAGAACTGGGAATTTTCTAATTATTGTATTGGACTAATCAATACTGTTATATCTAAGCTGAAAAAAATTAGTATTGGATGCCAAATGCTGCAACCATTTCATATAGCATTATTAATACCAGCTTAACGAGGCAAATGTATATTATGTCCACAAAGTGAGTCAGCTCGAGGTCTGTATTTTGGTGTGCACAATATGAGCCAGCACGAGGTCTGTATAACTGATGGTCAAAATGCCAGTCACAGCAAGGTCGGCATATACAATGTCCATAATGCAAGTCAGCATAAGACTAACATATCCAATGTCCACAATGAAAATCAGAGTTGGGTCTGTTTAGCCAATGTCCACAACATGAATCAGAGTGATGTCTATCTATATAAAATCCAAAATGCCAGTCAATGAGGTCTATATTTTAAGTGTCCACAATATGAGTCAGGAAAAGGTCAAAGTATCAAGTGTCCACAGTATTAGGCAGAGTAAGATCTGTATAACAGATGTCCATATTGTGAGTATCAATAAAGTCTATACCAGATGTCCACAACGTAAGTTAGAATATGGTAGGTATATATAATGAAGAAAATGCGAGTCACAGCAAGGTCCTTATCTACGATAACAATAATGTAAATCACAGTGAGGTCTGTATCAATGATGTGCAAAATATGAGTAAGAAGAAGGTCTGTATGAACATCATGAATCAGACAAAGTTTCAGGTATCCAGTGTCCACAATGTGAGCCATAGCAAGATCTGTATATCCAATGTCCACAATGTGAGTCAGAGGAAAATCTGTAAAAACAATGCCCAAAATGTGATTCAGGAGGAGGTCTATATATCCGATGTTCACAAGTGATTTAGAGTTAAGTCTGTTTATATGATGTCCAAATGAGAGACTGAGGAAGGTAGGCATATACAATGTCCAATATGAGTCACTGCATGGTCTGAATATACAATGGTCATAATGCGATTCAGAAATAGATCTGTACAGATGATGTCCACAATTTAAGTTAGAGAATAGTCTGTGTCCAAATGTCCACGATGTACGGCAGATCGAGGTGTGTATCTCAGATGTCCGCAATGAGTCAGGATCAGGTCTGTACATAGATATCAAAATTGAGTTACAGCAGGAGCTTTACATACAATGTCCAAAATGTGTCACACCCAGTTCTGTATATTTAGTGTAAAAAATGCGAGTTACATATATATATATATATATATATATATATATATATATATATATATATATATATATATATATATATATATATATATATATTATATATATATATATATATATATATATATATATATATTATAGCAAGGTCTGTGTACACAATTCCAAAGTGTAAGCTACACCGTGGTCTGTATATACAATGTCCAAATTGTGAGTTACACCGTGGTCTGTATATACAATGTCCAAATTGTGAGTTACACCGTGGTCTGTATATACAATGTCTAAATTGTGAGTCACATGGAGGTCTGTCTATACAATTCCAAATGAGTCCCTAAAAAGGTCTGTATTTTCTGTATCCTTGATGTCGGTCATACAGGGGTCTGTATATAATGATGTCCACAAAGTGACTCAGAAAATAGTCAGGGTATCCGAGGTGCACAACGTGAGTCAGGCGTGACTATATACCCAATGATCACGATACATGTCAAGGGAAAGAATTGCAATATTTTAATGTCAACTCATCATTTATGTTTTGCTAAACGTGACCTATCTTGGCGACAGGAGAGGTCAACTGTTTTGTAGCCATTGTCTTGGGAATGAGACCTTCGAGTGGAGAGAGAGAGAGAGAGAGAGAGAGAGAGAGGAGAGAGAGAG
>JAXCGZ010013253.1:80000-87500 GCA_037179515.1 Halocaridina rubra | reverse complement strand
GGGTATGGCCATGTAATGGTATGAGTGACTCTCATTAAAGAATTAGTTACGGAGGGAATGCTATAATTTTAAGTATGGATCTGTGATGGTCGTTTCAAGGGACACAAGTTACAGTAGTATATTTTAAATGAGTAATAATGGTAGAGTTGTTACTATCATTATGAAACATTATTATTATTATTATTATTATTATTATTATTATTATTATTATTATTATTATTATTATTAGTAGTAGTAGTAGTAGTAGTAGTAGTAGTAGTAGTAGTAGTAATAGTAGTAGTAGTAGTAGCAGTAGCAGTAGTAGTATCATGTCCCCTTCTCGGTGTTTTCTTTCTAAAGAGACTAAAGGTAGTTTGCTCTGACTCAGCCACCTCTATTATAAGGGGAAAAATGGCTCTTGAATGTAGAGAGATCATATTATTATTATTATTATTATTATTATTATTATTATTATTATTATTAGTACTACTACTACTACTACTACTACTACTACTACTACTACTACTACTACTACTACTACTACTACTACTACTACTACTACTAGTAGTAGTAGTAGTAGTAGTAGTAGTAGTAGTAGTAGTAGTAGTAGTAGTAGTAGTAGTAGTAGTATAAAAAAAATATGAACCCAAACCTTTTTTCATCACATTGATGATATTTCAAAATTTCATTCCCCTCAGAAATAAAAGGATGGAAAACACTAAAAAAAAAAAAAGTGTTGAAAGTAAGTGACCTTTTTCTGTCCAATTATATAACTGGAACTAATAAGATTAGATTCAGTTTATTGTACTCATTCCGAGACCCAGTCAAGAGAAGGGATTTTGTAGTTTGTTGAAGTGATCTCATTTATTTATTTATATATTTATTTATTTATTTGTTTGTTTTGATTAACTGATATAGTTACTCTATTTATTTATTTATTTTGGTATTATAGCTAAGGCTGGAGACACAATATATCTAACATTCGACTGTGAGGAGAAGAGGTCCAAGCTACAAGAAGTAGAAAAGTCTAGTGAAAAACAGTGATCCTATATAATAACACGAAGAATGCTGGTACATAATGACTTAGCTCCCCAGTTAATAAGTTGTCTAAGAACTAAAATCAAATACCAAGTTCTGGAAATATCATCTATGAAACAGCATTGAAATCACCTATTTACTGGGCATAGCAAGATTCTGTTTTACGTCACTAACTCTCTTTTCTACTAAGGGCTAGGACAGTTGCCTTCTTACGAAGTACTTGCATAGCACATCCCTAGAATACCATACCCATAATTAGCTTACTTTAACCTTTCCTTAACAGTTATATTACTTCTGTTTATACCCTCTCCCTCTACTCATAGCCACGCCCCCTTATACCTGGCCCATGTATGTCTATATAAAGGGTTGACGAAGGGGGTCCAGATGGTAGTTATGACAGAGAGGCTTCCTGAGCAACATGTCAGGTGTTCTATTCCAGGTAGACTCTTGATAAGCTAATATAATTTTATTTGGTCTATCATATATTTGTCTTTTATGTTGTATAACTGTCTTTCACTGTATGTTTTCACTGTGAATGAAAGACTTTCATAAATAATACATTTATTTCTTCTCCAGATGAAACACTATATCTTTTAGTGTGTGTGTCACTTTTTCTGTGCTTGTATCACTTTAACCATCATGCAAGATGAATATCTTGCAAGATAACTTCTGCAATGATGCTTTCTATGGCAAAAACAGAGGATGATACAAACAAATTAAAAAATAGGATAGCAAACCCAGTCATAACATTTTCTCTTGGTAAAGTCACAAAATCCTATTCTAAGGAGAACTAGCATATATATATATATATATATATATATATATATATATATATATATATATATATATATATATATATATATATATATATATATATGTGTGTGTGTGTGTTTATGTGCAATGAAAAGCTGCAAGGCAAGTGTTTTTGGAATCATCAGACCTCTGGCTGGATAGATTATTATTCCATTTCCAAACCCACAAATCTACTGCCATACACATTTAGCCAGACGTATTAATGGGGGCTACCACACATGGGGGTCCATGCCACTATTATCTCCATATGTGGTTCTGGCAGAGAAATGGTATATGCACTGAGAAGGCAGTCAGATGTATGGATGAGGAAAATGTAAAGAACACATCTCTAAGAGTAAACACAGTTTTATCTCTTTCTCTCTATCTATATAAAGCTATTTCAATGCAATATTCATCCAAACAAAATACATACATACATGCATGCATATATACATACGTATGCACGCAAGCTCGCACACACACATACATACATCCATACAATACATACATGCATATGTATACATACGTAGATACACACATATATACATACATCCATACAATAATTGCATGCATACATACATACACACACATACATACATACATACATATATACATACATAAATACATACATACATACATACATACATACATACATACATACATACATACATACATACATACTTATATACATACATACATACATACATACATACATACATACATACATACATACATACATACATACATACATACATACATACATACATACATACATACATACATACATACATACATACATACATACATACATACATACATACATACATACATACTCCATTCTTCTACAGGTGAATCTCTTGCTCCTCTGCAGCTGCTCGATGTCAGCTGCCTTCCAGGGACACCAGCAGCTTCAACCGAGACAGGAGCATGGAAATATAGCGGCTGAAGCAAAAATAACAACAATAACAGAATCAGAATCTCATCTGACTGCAGAAGAAGCTTTAAATTACAAAGGCTTAGGTCAATATGCAACAATAGCCTCAGAGACCACTGAGATCCTCCCAGTTATCTCTGATATATTTGACCAACTCACTCCTGAAGCCGCTTCTCTCCGATCGGGAGACCCTTTTGACTCCGAACGCCTGAAGAACATCATTATGGCTTTCATTCCAGCTACGGAAAAGGTCCTCAAGGCTACTGCTAAAGCCCAAGGCAAAACTGTCCGAAATGATGTTCTGAAAAGACTTAACGCTCTGGAAAAGAACCTTCCAGAGGCTTTCGACATTGTTGGCCAACTCAGGAAAACGGACTTCCACGGCATTGGTGAATCTTACAGCTATTATAACCCAGAAGCTCCAGGAAATAAGACTCCCAGAGACCAGACAAGGAAGTCTAGTCAGATTCCAGCCAAGAACAATCCAAAATATTTTAGTGGGTCATTTGTGAATATGAATAACCAAAGATCGTTCTTCATTAATCACCCTCCCAAAGTTCTCTGGAATAAAGATTAAAACCATTTTTTTTTATTTCTGTGACCTAAATAAAATATAAATAGGAGTTACATTTCTTATTCTTCTTTTCTAGAGACACAAATTAAAAAAAATGAGTTTCCTGCATAGAATAACAATAAGCAAAGAGTCCTCCATTGTTCAAGGATCAACCTAAAAGCTACTCTCATTTGGTACCTCTATAGTTGCACACAAAACGCATAATAACACAATCCAAACACGCAAAACGCATAAAAACACAATCCAAGCACACAAAACACATAAAAACACAATCCAAACACACAAAACGCATAATAACACAATCCAAGCACACAAAATGCATAATAACACAATCCAAACACACAAAACGCACATACAAAAGCAATCCAAGCACACAAAACACATAATAACACAATCCAAGCACACAAAATGCATAATAACACAATCCAAGCACACAAAACGCATAAAAACACAATCCAAGCACACAAAACGCATAAAAAGACAATCCAAGCACACAAAACACATAATAACACAATCCAAGCACACAACACGCATAATAACACAATCCAAGCACACAAAACGCATAATGACACAATCCAAGCACACAAAACGCATAATAACACAATCCAAGCACACAAAATGCATAATAACACAATCCAAGCACACAAAACGCATAATAACACAATCCAAACACAAAAAACGCATAAAAACAAAATCCAAGCACACAAAACACATAATAACACAATCCAAGCACACAAAATGCATAATAACACAATCCAAGCACACAAAACGCATAATAACACAATCCAAACACACAAAACGCATAATAACACAATCCAAGCACACAAAACGCATAATAACACAATCCAAACACACAAAACGCATAAAAACACAATCCAAGCACACAAAACGCATAATAACACAATCCAAACACACAAAACGCATAAAAACACAATCCAAACACACGAAACGCATAATAACACAATCCAAGCACACAAAACGCATAATAACACATTCCAAGCACACAAAACACATAATAACACGATCCAAGCACACAAAATGCATAATAACACAATCCAAACACACAAAACGCATAGTAACACAATCCAAGCACACAAAACGCATAAAAACATAATCCAAACACACAAAACACATAATAACTCAAGCCAAGCGCACAAAATGCATAAAAACACAATCCAAGCACACTAAACACATAATAACACAATCCAAGCACACGACACGCATAATAACACAATCCAAGCACACAAAACGCATAATGACACAATCCAAGCACACAAAACGCATAATAACACAATCCAAGCACACAAAACGCATAATAACACAATCCAAGCACACAAAACACATAATAACACAATTCAAGCACACAAAACGCATAATAACACAATCCAAGCACACAAAATGCATAATGACACAATCCAAGCACACAAAATGCATAATGACACAATCCAAGCACACAAAATGCATAATAACACAATCCAAGCACACTAAACGCATAATGACACAATCCAAGCACACAAAACGCATAATGACACAATCCAAGCACACAAAACGCATAATAACACAATCCAAGCACACTAAACGCATAATGACACAATCCAAGCACACAAAACGCATAATGACACAATCCAAGCACACAAAATGCATAATAACACAATCCAAGCACACAAAACGCATAATGACACAATCCAAACACACTAAACGCATAATAACACAATCCAAGCACACTAAATGCATAATGACACAATCCAAGCACACAAAACGCATAATAACACAATCCAAGCACACAAAACGCATAATAACACAATCCAAGCACACAAAATGCATAATAACACAATCCAAACACGCAAAACGCATAAAAACACAATCCAAGCACACAAAACGCATAAAAACACAATCCAAACACACAAAACGCATAATAACACAATCCAAGCACACAAAACGCATAGTAACACAATCCAAGCACATTAAACGCATAATAACACAATCAAAGCACAAAAAACGCGCAATAACACAATCCAAGCACACAAAACGCATAATAACACAATCCAAGCACACTAAACGCATAATGACACAATCCAAGCACACAAAACGCATAATAACACAATCCAATCACAGTTGATTGAAGGTGGATTTTTCATCAATACAATGGACTTGTCATAAAATTATAATGGGTTTTATTTTATCAAACAAGGAAAGAGATAAAAAAATATAGGGATGGTCCATCGGTAACTAAGCTCCAAATGTATTTGGTTTGGGGTGAAAAAATGCTAAAATTTTGTGAAAACAGAATACACTGTAATCAGAGCTATACAGAGAAAGAGTTGGGGCACCCTCAGTGGAAGCATGTATATATCTCTATGTGTGTGTGTGTGTGTGTGTGTGTATGAGAGAGAGAGAGAGTGTGTGTGTGTGGGTGAACGTGCGTGTGTGTGTTATGCATTGGACACTAATATGCCTGTTTGATTTACATATAAGAATACTCATATTTAGCTTAGCATATTTTTCAAAGTTAATATTGCAGTAGATCATGTAGATTGAACTTAGGTTAGGTAGACTTTTAAAGGCCATTTCAACTATTATCAACGAAACTGTGTGTGTGTCTCTGTGTTTGTGTGCATAACAAACAGATAAAATAATATATATATATATATATATATATATATATATATATATATATATATATATATATATATATATATATATATATATATATATATTTATATGTTACAGTTAATATGTATAATCAGTTAATATGTATATTCCCTGAAAAAAACAGTTAATACATATATTACCTGTTTCACTCAGGGAATATACATAATAACTAAAAATTTCAGTTATTATACATATTACCTGAAATTTGGAGGCATTTTTTATACATATTCCCTAAACTGAAAATTGAAGGGGTGAAGTGAAAATATGACAATACAATATGAAAAATAAAATACAATAACTCTTGATATTCAAGACAATACTAAAAGTGACATTTGTTACGCTTCGTTGTTACATGGCAGTTTAGAATGATATGTAAAAATCCAAGACAATACTAAAAGTGACATTTGTTACGCTTTGTTGTTACATGGCAGTTTAGAATGACATCTAGAGTTACATTTCAGCTGAGATTAAAAGCATTTGCATCTTTTTGTCTGACATCTTGTTCCGTGACAATTACATCTCACAAAACCTTGACCTCCGTAAGTAGAAACCACTCGTTAGTTGAGGTATTACGTATGTAAAAAAAAGTCAATTGAGTTTATAAATCATATTTCTTTAGTAAAGGCTAATCAGTCATCTTTTAGAAATTAAAAACTTTATTAACAAGTAGGCTTCCAGCTTATTGACATCTTCATATAAAAAAGGTGCAGTCTTTTATGATTGCCTATCGATTTTGTGTTGGTTTTATGCAATTCTTTGGCTTGCATGAGTTATATTGTAGTGCTCACTTACTTTACCCTCTATGTTATTTTCAGTTTAGGGAATATGTATAAAATATGCCTCCTAATTTCAGGTAATATGTATAATAACTGAAATTTTTAGGTAATATATGTATTAACTGTTTTTTTCAGGGAATATACATATTAACTGATTATACGTATTAACTGTAACATATATATATATATATATATATATATATATATATATATATATATATATATATATATATATATATATATATATATATATATATATATATACATATATATATATATATATATATATATATATATATATATATATATATATATTGAAATAGCCATATACACGAAATAATATAAAAATGCAAAAAAATAGTACATAATTATACGAAAACAAAGTGCCAATATATACAAAAAAAAATACAAAACATAAAATAGAAAAACCTTTATCACACGTCCTAAGATAACCGTACAAAAAAAAAGAAGTATACATTGCAATGTAAACTGTCAAAAAAAAAAAACTATGATCGAATGATCGAATCCTAGGACGGATTCGATCTCGTCAGGCCTGGGCACGAAGAAAACATAAAGAAAAACACAGATGGGAAGTGTTGTAACTTGTCAGATGTGAAGGGATGATATAAGATGTGTAACGAATATCCAAGAATATTTGGTGTTGATGTAGGCACAGATCTATTTACCTACATATATAAATAAAAACACGCACACACATGTAGACACAAACATGCACACACACACGAACACACAAA
>JAXCGZ010013253.1:60000-75000 GCA_037179515.1 Halocaridina rubra | reverse complement strand
AAATTTTAAAATATGCCAGAAGCCGGTTTCGCCAGGAAGAACCACTTAATAAAGGAAAGTCACAGGAAAATTAAATGGAGGAATGGCTCCAGAAATAAATGGTGCCAATGAGACCAAAACGTTGCCAATTCATGACAATAATCGGCCTACACATTTAGGAAACTCTGACAGTGGAGTGGAATCACTTAAGAAAGAGATTGACTCATACAGGCAAACATCTTTATCCTGAGCCAGTTTTGTCAAGAAACAAAGCTGATTTGATCGCAAGAGATCCATTTTGTCTGACAGAAATGGTTGGGTTTTGTTTTGCGGATCTGTTTTACTCTAGAATCTGTGGCGGTGTAAAGCCATTCCGGTTACATTTAATCCGTTATGAGGTGGTGACGTTTTGGTGAAAGGGTGTCCAACTCTATCATCAACATGTGAGGTCATGTTGATTACGAGTCCATTTTTTCTCAAAAGCTGCGCATTTTGGTCATAGTGTGATCATTTCTCAAAAGCTGCGCTATTTGGTCATAGTGTGATCATTTCTCAATAGCTGCGCGTTTTGGTCATAGTGTGATCATTTCTAAAAAACTGCGCATTTTGGTCATAGTGTGATCATTTCTCAAGAGCTGCGCATTTTGGTCATAGTGTGATCATTTCTCGAAAGCCGTGCATTTTGGTCATAGTGTGATTATTTCTCAAAAGCTGCGCATTTTGGTCATAGTATGATCACATTCCTTATCATAATGTGGGATGATAGTTCTTAAACAACTGATTCTGATGTAGAGACGTGTTAGCTTTTAATAATGTAAATATATCTTGTCGCTTTGTTAAGGGGGGTTTACACGGTCAAACGGTTCGTCGAACGCGGTTCGACAGACACGTATTTGAAGTGATGTTCGAATGTGTGAACGGGGTATTTGGTTGTCGAACACGTTCGACAAACGTGTTTGACAACCAAATACCTCGTTCACAAGTTCGAACATCACTTCAAACACTTGTCTGTTGAACCGTGTTCGACGAATCGTTTGACCGTTTAAACCCCCCTTTAGGTCATTTAGGTTCAACTGGGTCCATTCTTATGTGTATTTTAGGTCGTTTTGGGCCAAAATGGCCAGTTTTCCCCTTTGATGATGGACCGTCTTGGTGTCAGGGTGTCCATTTTCAACACGGCAGGAGTGCTATGATGAAATAGACACGTCTTCTTTATGAAGACCTTTTCATCCAGGTATATCTTTGGGATAGATAAGTGGATATAAATGGTCGAGGAATTAGCAAAGGTTACCATTATCTAGCTGTTCAATTAAAGGGTCTGATAAAACCTCTTCTAAAGCCTGAATTTCACTACTCTCTTTAAGATATGGCACAGTATTGGCCAGAGGGCCGTTTAAAGGCTAGAAATAAAGATGTTAGAAAGGTATGAGATTAGATAACCAGAACAAGGATGAAGTAAGTGATAAAACTCAGAGTTTATGCCTGTTTGAAGGTGCCAATCATTACCAATGAATATATACCTCCTCAGAAAAAAAAAACAGAGGACTACGTTGCAGTTATAAAGATATGCACCTTTATGTTAGATTCAGAAGGTCATAACTTTTTTCAAATATTCTGCTAAAGAATCTCGAGGTCTGTAGCCATTGGAATTTCTTGAATAAGATAAATATCCTTTTATTATTTTGTTGAACACTGCAATTGTGACTGACTATGTTTCAAGTAAATTGATTTAGTACTACAATGGTAAATGAATGTCTTTCACTAGTTAGAAATGCCTCTAGTAGTGTAAGGAACACTACATTTATGACCAAAATGCATCCTTAATTCCAGGTTTTGCTATTACTCAACCATCCACCTTATAAAGGGGATTATGGCCCCTATATATATGAGTGTGAGTGCGTGCGTCTGTGTAATTACCTAATTGTGTTTACGGGAAAGAGCCCAAAGCTCGTATCTTCCCGTCTCCTGATCGGTTCCATTTTAGACTTAGTGATACTTATCATACCTGTCCTTAAAACTATGGATTGAGATAGCATTAACTACCTCCTCGCTTAGCCAATTCCAATTATCAACTACTCTTACACTGAAAAAGTATTTCCTAACATCCTGCAAAGAAGTTTTCTTACGAAGCTTCAAACTATGACCTCTAGTTCTAGAGCCAGCCATATCAAAATATCGATCCCTATCCACTCTATCATAACCATGAAGGAATTTAAAGACTGTCACCATATCCCCCCTCACTCTTCTAGCTTCGAGTGATGGTAAGTCTAATTCCCTCAGCCTCTCATCATAGCTGAGATTGCGTATTTCTGGCACCAGTTTCGTGGCATGTCTTTGAACTTTTTCAAGCTTAGCTATGTGCTTTTTCAAGTGCGGATTCCAAAAGGGGGCTGCATATTCGAGTTTTGGCCTCACATAGGTTACATAAATATTTCTGAACATTTCCTTGTCCATGTGCCTGAAGGCTACCCTTACATTTGATAAGAATGCATATGCTGCCCTTACTATGCCATTTATATGTATTTCTGGAGACAAATCTGCCAGTATGTTTACTCCTAGATCTCTCTCATTTTCTGTCTCTTGAAGTTGTACTCCAGCCACCGAGTAGTCAAGCTTGGGCCTTCTTGCACTTGTACCCATTCTCATTACCTTACATTTTGAAGTATTGAATTTCATTAGCCACTTTTCTGACCACTCATGCAGATTATGTAGATCCTCCTGAAGTTCTCTACCATTGTTCTCGTTTTTTACTTTCTTCACAATCTTTGCATCATCTGCAAACATATTCATGAATGAATTTACAGACTCTGGTAGGTCATTTACATATACAAGGAACAAAAGTGGCCCTAAAACTGAACCCTGTGGAACTCCACTACTAACTCTTCTCCATTCAGACACTGAGTGTCTTACTCTAACCCTCTGTTCCCTTCCTTCTAAGTAAGTTTTTATCCATTCCAAAACATTTCCACCTATTCTAGCCATTGATTGCAGCTTCCTAATAAGTCTCCCATGTGGAACAGTGTCAAACGCTTTCTGGAAGTCTAGGAATATGCAATCTGCCCAGCCCTCTCTTTCCTGTAAGATTTGGCTTACCTCATCATAAAATTCTAATAAGTTTGTTACTGTTGATCTACCTTCTCTGAAGCCATGTTGCCTCACCGACAAAAAGTTGAAGGATTCCAAGTGAAGAGAGATATGTTTCCTTAGTAGTTTCTCCATAACTTTGCAAACTATGCTGGTCAAGTGTGTGTGTGAGTGTGTGTGTGCGTGTGTGTGTGTATGTGTGCGCGCGTGTGTGTGTGCGCATTAGGTAGATTGCTTAAAAGTACAACTATAGGGTAAAAATGCGGTCAACAATTAATAATGTCTTTAGCAGCTTCCTTGACACTCCAGTTTTCACTGAAAATGCATTTGCCAGTTCAAACAATTTCATTGGTAAGTTGAACACTGAAACTGTCATTGGAATAAGTTCAGGAGGGAAAAAATGCCCTTTAACAGCATACTGATCCCTAAAACTGTTACTTAAAAATGCCTTTAGAAGTTAAAAATCCTTCAAAGTCAGATGATGCCTGCTACTACTGCTGAAATGCCATCAGTAGTCACAAATGCCTTCAGTACTTAGTTAAATACGCATATATCTCCATTCAGTAATCTAAAAATGCCTTGAGAATGAATTTAGCATTTAAAAATGCGTACATTAATCTCCTGCACGCGGCATTTTTCAAAGACAGTCTCATGATAGTATGTTAAATTTTACAATGGCAATTAAATATTTTTTTAACAGTTTGCTGAACTGTATATTTTCAAATAGTTTGCATCTGTTAATCACTTGACCAATTGCTAAAAGCCTTTAGCCCTGGAAAATAAAATACTAGATTAATTTCTAACTCTAAACAGGTTTTTATTCATCTGGGTGCACCTGGTAACTGAAACTCCGTCAGTGATATTAAAAAAATAAATAACTCTTCCTCTTGTAACTATTTTCAGCAACTTGGTGAAGGTTGAACCTCAACTAAAAAACTTCATGAGAAACAAGACGACAGAAATGCTGGTCAACAAAACTTCTGTAAAAACAACTTCAAAATCAAGAAGAAACGACTATGTGAAAAATATAAATTTATGATAAAGCAATGATAAAACAAAAAAAAAACAGTACATTGGAGTTAGGAATTACCGTCACTAATGAAGGACAAAAATAGTATACAAAAGATGAATGTTTAAAAAGGAAAAATTAGAGGAATATATTACCAAAAACAAACTATATATATAAAAAAAGGACTTCAAATACGGTTAGAGAAGTGAAGTCAAATAGGTCGAGACATAGCCTACTTAAATTTTCAAATTATGTGTTCAGTAAAGATGTGATGTGTGAGATACTGCCTTAATTGTATATCACTCTCACATTATGTATATGTATGTGTATTTTTGAAGCCTTATATTGATTTACCAGAATAATTCTATGGTAGAGTTGGCGAATACTACTCTAAAAAAATAAATTCCCTTTCACCTGATGTAAGTTCTGAAGACCTCTGGTGCTGATCACTGATATTTCTTCAGTATTTTGATGACTACTACTGATATAGATATTTTCAATAGTACTTTTCAGAAGAATCTTATCAAACATACATCATAAAAAAATATATTAAAAGTTAATTTTAATCCTGAAGAACTCTTTCAGTAAATCTCTGAATGCTTCAGATATGGAACACACCAAGTTTTTATCATCTGAATTGAAAAAAAAAATGAATTTATTATATAACTTCCTGCTCTTTATCAGCAGCTCATCTCACGCTCATAAGGGGTCACTGCTTTTCTCTAATCACTTGGTGACTAAGGTTAGCTTTGGCATGGCGTTTTTTTTTCTTTTTTAATGAGTGTGACACCAGAATGGGCCCCCCAAAAAACTAATAATATGAAACTGCCCTCAACAGGCCTGGGCACGAAGAACACACAAAGAGATACAGAGATGGGGAGTGCTGTGTCTTGTCAGATGTGAAGGGATAGTAAGAGATGTGTAATGAATATCTAAGAACATTCGCTGTTGACATAGGTACAAAAAAAGGACCGTAATTGAATTACCACCGGGTGTCTTTCCTAACACCAACCCTCTTCATTGATCCGGTTTTGGAACCAGCACAGAATTGAGCTGGCTTGATCCCCCATTGGCTGCATTATAAATAATTCCATGAGATACCAGTTACTCTCAACTGGCTTTATTTCATCTATACTCTGGCTCACTCCATCCACGAACAATAAGTAAAAGAGGATTCGAACCCACATTACACCGATGTTCCATCCGTGAACATAGGGATACACTAACTGTTTTGAGGCTGAATAGCAAATATATGATAGCAAAATATTTGGCCCCTATTCTCACTGATTTATTTTCACAAGAGATAATGAATTCATCGACTATAAAAAGCTGTTATTGACCAATTTCTCATCTTGTCAATTAAGGACAAGAGAGTTAATTAGAGAAAGATTCCAGAACTACTTATTCATCACATAAAAAGGGGACCACAGCAGCAGTGAATTAAGCGCTCGACTCTTGAAGTGACAAACCTGTGTTTGATCCCACCACGGGGCGTTAGGAAGGTAATTCAGATGAATACCCTAGCTCTAACCTACCTGTAACCTCTCCCATAACAGGGATTAATAGAGACTTACACAAAGGCACGCAACCGTCCTAGCCCTTGGTTGAAAAGGGAATCCGTGACGTAAAACCGGAACAACCAACAACAACAACACAAAAGCCCTTCATAGGGCAAGGAACAACTGGACATTTTTACCACAGTTGTTAAAGAGAACAAGTTCAGCGAAACTTATAAATTTGATTTTCAAATTTCAAGACAAGGGTTTAAAATATTCAGAGAAATCTAGATACTGTTTTTTTTTTTTTTAATGATTGGCACCAGGACGGGTCAAAAAATAAAATAAAATAAAACAGCCCCCACCGAGCCTGGGCACGAAGAATACATTAAGTAAAAAATAACAGAGATGGAGAGTGTAATGACTTGTCAGATGTGGAGGGATAATAAGAGGTGTGTAATGAATATCCAAGAATATTCAGTGTTGTTGTAGGCATAACAAATAACCGTAACTGAAGGAAGACTTAACATCGAACTGTCCTTGACAGTTCTATTCAAGTTTAAAAATCTTTCAGCTGTAGTATCGCAACGGGCGGTGGGAGAGTAATAAGAAAGAGATAGGAAGACTGAAAGATATATATATATATATATATATATATATATATATATATATATAATATATATATATATATATATATATATATATATATATATATATTTTTTTTTTTTTTTTTTTTTTTTTTTTTTTTTTTAGTGTGACACCGGGACAGGCAAAAACTACCTTCACCAAGACGAACTAAAAGAAGAAGGTTATGGACAAGGCAGTGATGAGGTAATGATACACAAAGGAAATCGACAGACAAAAAATAGTCAAAGTACTGAGGACCTAGAGATATGGAGGATTAGGCCCTGATATGACGATAGAGCCGCTTTTTGAAGGAAGATAGGTCATAAGAATTTGGATAGACAGAAGGAGGAAGAGAGTTCCAGAGTCTGGATGTAGATGGGAAGAGGCAGTTGCTGCACCGACCAATCCGCAAGCTACAAATCTCCACAGAGTCCCTGTGAGATGAGGCCGCTGGCGAGTGTCACGTGGCCTCGGCATTGGGGGAGGAATGCAACTCGCTAACTCATTAGAGCAGCGATGGAAGGAGTAGCGATAGAAAAGAGAAAGGTATGATACCTTACGGCGAAGAGAGAGATACTCCAGATTAGAAGTAAGAGAAGGATCATTAATGAGTCTGACTGCCTTATATTCAATCCTATCAAGGAGCTAAGTATAAGAAGAAGCACCCCAGATGTGTGAGCAGTATTCTAAACAGGGACGGATAAGACCTTTATAGATTTTAAGTAACTGTAAATAGGAAAAGTAATGACGTAAACGAAACAAAACCCCCAATTATTTGGATGCAGATCTAGAAATTTGGATTATGTGATTTCTCCAAGACAAGTTAGACAGAGATAATAGATAAACATATAAAATAATTTAGCATACACATCAGAGAAAGAATAAATTAGAGGTACATGCATCGGTTTTTGAATGTACAGGGTGGTACATGACCTTTTTCTACAGAGGAAGGGAGAAAGCCGTGACGTGTACATTTTTTAAATTTTCTAAATTTGTTCTTTATAGATATAGTTTTATGACTTTCTTGCCCATATGGCTATCAAAGTTGAAGACAGTCAAGCTATTACTCGCGTTGGTGACCGAATCCGGATAAATGCCTACCACGATCCTATGAAAGCTCGAGCTATCTTCATCACTTGGAAGTGGTTCGCCAATAAACTGGATCAAAGTGGACAAGGGTTACTGACCACTGGAAGATGGGATATGTCAATGTCCACATAACCTTTGGCTACAGTGCATCAGAAAAACTCTTCTAGGTAAGCAAAAACATCACAGCAGCATTTGTGCAGAAAGAGACGAACAAGTAATACAAATGTTGCACAACAGATCAGTGAGCGCCAGGAATATCTGCCAATAAACAGATGATTCGTTGGTATCGCTTGTGAGGAGGGATGAAGGCTATTCACGCGATACCAATGCCCATGTAAAATACTGCACCTACTGGGAATTTGCTTTTGTTTTTGTGACATTTTGTCTCAAAGGGAGGAGGAAATCTTTTTTCATATCTTCTCTAGTGCTGAATCCTTCATTGGCCCTGTCGCTGTCCTAGTTTACAGGATGATCGGATTTTGGAACTGAGTATGGATGAGATTAAAGACACTAAATTATACCTAAAAGTGTGCATGGGTTACATGCTGCATCAGAATTTTTCTGTGCTTCACTGTAAGTGCCTCTTTTGGGAAATCAAGAGATAAAATTGGGCAGGAACTTACTATCGTGAAAAGATTGTAGAGGAAAAGGTGATTCCATTATTAAAGGAATCTGGAAATTACATTGGATCCTGATGAAGAGTGTTTTCTCCATGACAGTGCTCCATGCTTTTGCACAAAAGAAAAGAAATATCTAATAAAGGACTCTAGGATTGTTTTTTTTTTTTTTATCAAACTGAATGACAAGGTAATTTATCAAACCTCAACTCTTCCGATCACACTGGAGCAATCCTGAAAGACAGAGAGGAGGCTAAGGTGATCCAGCAACGTGACGCTGATCGTTATTCATAAGACAAGCTTGTGAGACAACTGCAAGATGTGTAGGAAGATCCTACAATGGTCTCTTTGATTCATTGCTTTATTCACACCCCCACAAGACTGCAGGATGTGCAAGACGTGCGAGGATTCCACATAAAAAATTGAGGGCATGATAGATTCTCTATTGTTTAAGCACAGACTTATATCATTCATCGTTTTATACCAATTCCTAGCAAAAGGTAATGTATCACCCTGTAATAAAAAACCACAGAAAGAGAATAATATATATATATATATATATATATATATATATATATATATATATATATATATATATATATAGAGAGAGAGAGAGAGAGAGAGAGAGAGAGAGAGAGAGAGAGAGAGAGAGAGAGAGAGAGAGAGAGAGAGAGAGAGAGGACAGGCGAACAAAATACTGATAAAAAAAAAACACACACACACACTGAAATACAAATACAACCCAAAAATGCACACAAAAAAAGTAAGTACTATATAAAAAAAAACAGAACCAGTGGCTAATGAAAGAGGAACTTAAACACGCAAACACCTTCTACTAATCACCTTAAACAAGAACAAAAAAATATTGGATAAACAGGATGAGTCTGATCATGGACCAATAAGAAGCCGCGATCTTTGGAATCTGGAATTTCTGATTCAGTTCCTTACAGGTACCGACAACTATATATACAGGTGCAAGTGACAATCTGGTCTTTGTATAGTCTCGTGGTCTCTCTCTCTCTCTGGTCGATTAAGGAGTCAACAGAAACAACATGCAACTACAGGTAAAATAAAAATGATTATAATTAAAACACATGAGTTCTCAAGTCTTTAAAGTTTTTTAAGTTTTCATGTTTTTTTTTTTCATTTATTCTTTCATGATACCAACTTAAGATAGAGAATTTTTCATAGCATTCGTCTTATTTAACAAAAATAGTTTTCAAATTTATCTAAATTTTCATGTAACCAGCTCTAGACTTGAGAGTTCATCATGGCAGTCAGCTTAATTTCTAAGTTTTAGCTCATACGTTAGCTTGACCAAAAGCATAATTGCATTGCCAATATGTCTTTTCTAAGCATAAACACACACATACACACACACACACACACACACACACACACACACACACACACACACACACACACACACACACACACACACACACACACACATATATATATATATATATATATATATATATATATATATATATATATATATATATATATATATATATATATATATATATATGTGTGTGTGTGTGTGTGTGTGTGTGTGTGTGTGTGTGTGTGTGTGTGTGTGTGTGTGTGTGTGTGTGTGTGTGTGTGTGTGCGTGTATATATATATATATATATATATATATATATATATATATATATATATATATATATATATATATATATATATATATATATATATATATATATATATATATATATAAGATCGACCCCACATAAAAGTGGGAAAAGGTGTAGACGAAAAAGAAGAAGAATGAATATATATATATATATATATATATATATATATATATATATATATATATATATATATATATATATATATATATATATATATATATATATATATATATATATATGCTAAGTTTTCAGCAACCAGTACTCAGTTTTTAATGTATTACCCTCTGTACTTAAATTAGCAAAATATATCTTAAAACAAGTCGGTGTTCATATTTAAGTTATTGATGCATATAACTAAAAAAGGAATATCAATATTTCACCTCTGGATAAAAAAATAAATATGTTGTGGATGAGCAATTTAAATACAAAAATAAAAAAAACATCAACTATAACTTGAAAATCTAGACTTTAAATACATGTATAAATTAAAAAATCAAATCGTAATATCTGCTTTTTACAATCTTTCGAAGTTTCTTCTTCTTCTGGTCCTCTGTGCTGGCTCCTCCATAGGTGTCCCAAGACCCTCTCCTGAAGAACTGTTGGGCGTGCTGCTCCAAGAGACTCCTGAAGACCTAGGTCGTCACACCAACATGGTCAATGCCGCCATTGACGTCCTACCCGTGATTGCAGAAGCCTTTGAGGAAAATGCAGACACTGTTGGTCGAGGACAAGACATGTTAAATGTTGAGAGAATTGGTTCCTTCATCACGAAAATGATGCCTGCCTCCAGAAGGTTGGTAAAACTCCAGGCCGAAGAAGAAGGCAGAGATGTTGATATAGACCAAATTCGAGCACTGAACGCTGCCGAGGTTGTCCTTCCAAGTGTCTGGAATTTTATGGAAAGACTGCGTAATATGCAACTCTTTGACAGGCTCCTGACTTTTGGTTAAATGTACTTGACATTCCAAAGACTTACACCAATGAGACCTTCACGAATTTTACATTTCAGAGACTTTCATCGAGATCTTTACGAAATTGGTTTTTCAAAATTTCTTCCAAAGAGGTATTCAGAATACGGCTTGCCAAAGAGTTTTTCAATTTCTAAAGAATTCCTGAATTGAGGTTTTTAAGAATTATAAGAAAAAAAAAGAGTTTCTATCCTTCGAGGTCTTGACCAATTCACTGTTCTTAAGAGTTCCTCCAATTAAATTTTCAAGAATTTAGCTATAAAGAAATAGTCCACTGATGTTAACAAGAATTTAGTGCTCTAAAGAATTCTCCATTGAGGTCTTTTAGAATCTGATGTTCTAAAGAGTTCTTCCATGGATGTTTTCATGATTTTTTTTTCCTAAAAAGAGTTTTTATATTTTGGGCTTCAAAAATTTATTATTTCAAAGAGTTCTTCCATTGAGGTTATTATGAATCTCCTGTTCTAGAGTGTTCGTCCATTGAGATGTTCATAAATTCGCTGTTTAAAATAGTTTCTTTTTTGAGGTATTCGCAAAGCAGATGTTCTAAAAAAGTTCTTCCACTGAGTTTCGTCAGTGACCTGATGTTCAAAAGAGTTCCTCCAAAGAGGCTTTCGTTTCTAAAGAGTTCCTCCATTTGTCTCGTCAAGAGTATAATATTCTAAAGAAGTAGACCAGGTTCTTCAGACTTTCAAGAGTGAGAGAGTAATTATAGATCTTGAATTCTGTTGTGAATTTTTACTAAAAATTAGCATTTTTTTCTCTAAAAATGGTACATGTTTCCATTTCTTTTTTTCTTTTCTTTTTTTGCGAGTTAATGTTAGTGCTTCTGTTTTACTTTAGAGATTCTTTCCAGAGTACAAGAGAGTTAAAACTTCATTTTGTTATTAGTTGACTGAAAATTAGAAAAGATCCATCTGGTCAAAAAAATTTCAGGTCATTTACCTCGCATTAAATTAGGTTTTAAAATTAAAACAGATCTAATAAACTAATTTTTAAAAAAGGTTTACGACTAAATCCAAGAACTAATTGAAAAATAAGAATTTATTATTAACTTACTCTTTCATGTATTACCATTAAAAAAAATGCAATATTAGTGTAAATTACAGTAACAGAACATATCTTAAGACTTGTAAAGTGTAATTAATATATTCTTCTTTTACAAATACGTTGAAAATATTTTATACTAAAATACAACTACTGTACATATAAGTATATTTTGTATATGTGTAATATAAATGCAAGGCAAATAAAAAAGTGGGATTTAAGAAATATTTTACTTACACCCAAAATGAGTTTGAATGTATTCACAAATTTTTTATATGAATGAAACTGATGCTTAATTAGAGTTTAAAAAATATACTCGTGAGTGATTACCTAATTGTGATTACCTAATTGCGCTTTACGGGAAAGAGCCCAAAGCTCGCATCTTCCCGGCTCCTGGTCGGTTCCATTTTATACTTAGTGATACTTATCATACCTGTCCTTAAAACTATGGATTGAGATAGCATTAACTACCTCCTCGCTTAGCCAATTCCAATTATCAACTACTCTTACACTGAGAAAGTATTTCCTTACATCCTGCAAAGAAGTTTTCTTACGAAGCTTCAAACTATGACCTCTAGTTCTAGAGCCAGCCATATCAAAATATCGATCCCTATCCACTCTATCATAACCATGAAGGAATTTAAAGACTGTCACCATATCCCCCCTCAATCTTCTAGCTTCGATTGATGGTAAGTCTAATTCCCTCAGCCTCTCATCATAACTGAGATTACGTATTTTTGGCACCAGTTTCGTGGCATGTCTTTGAACTTTTTCAAGCTTAGCTATGTGCTTTTTCAAGTGCGGATTCCAAAAGGGGGCTGCATATTCGAGTTTTGGCCTCACATAGGTTACATAAATATTTCTCAACATTTCCTTGTCCATGTGCCTGAAGGCTACCCTTACATTTGATAAGAATGCATATGCTGCCCTTACTATGCCATTTATATGTATTTCTGGAGACAAATCTGCCAGTATGTTTACTCCTAGATCACTCTCATTTTCTGTCTCTTGAAGTTGTACTCCACCACCTAGTAGTCAAGCTTGGGCCTTCTTGCACTTGTACCCATTCTCATTACCTTACATTTTGAAGTATGTGTGTGTGTGTGTTTGTGACTATATCTCAATATTATTTCTGCAACACTATTTTATTATATTCAGTTATCTTATAATTAAATATAATTATCAATTAACAAGGCGACCCATACTGTTTTCTTGAATCTATATAATGTACAAATTCTAGCTGCTGGTTCATACTAGAATCATCCTCAAATAAGCCAAAACCTGGTCGAATTAAAGAGTATCTTTTGCTTATGATAACTGAAGCTGGCTTAAGAGAGAACCGAAAGCTGAAATTATAAATTTTGGTAATATATATATATATATATATATATATATATATATATATATATATATATATATATATATATATATATATATATATATAGTGTGTGTGTGTGTGTGTGTGTGTGTGTGTGTGTGTGTGTGTGTGTGTGTGTGTGTGTGTAGTCACCGTGGCTCAAGCGGTAGCGTCCGCAACTCTGAGGCGTCAGGTCGAGGATTCGCACCCCGTCACGGTCTGAGGTTAGCAAAGGCATGAACTCAGGGTAACGATTACATCTGCCAAAACAAGTCCTTCGCAAGAAGGCAACCGTCCTAGCCCTTGATTGAAAAGGGAGTCCTCGACGTAAAACCGAAACATATATATATATATATATATATATATATATATATATATATATATATATATATATATATATATATATATTTGATATATTTTGTAAAAAAAAAACACTAATGAATTAAATAAAATTCTCTACACAGTTTACTTTAGAACTATCTATATGGCGCCAAAGTAATTAATTTCTCTTCTTGACTTCACTGAGGATGGTTGTAGTGTGAATCGAAAGGTATTATATATATATATATATATATATATATATATATATATATATATATATATACATATATATATATATATATATATATATATATATAATTTTTTTTTGGTAATAAAAAAAATGAAAATGAAAAAAATAATGATGAACCTTGATAGAATGCCTACCATTAAAACAGATGTAGTGGATTATATGCTAATCAAAAAAAGTCATTTCATTAGAAAAATAAAATTTCTAGTCTTTAATTAACTAATAAAATCTGATGCGGCGATTTTATGTAAATTTAAGAATTTGCATAATGACCCAAATATAAGGAAATGAAAGTTGATATTAAGACTGACATAGATAGAATCTGATTCTCTCCGTAGCTGAGCATACATTGCTGTGACCTTCATTTGTGACCCCATCAGCTATGCTGTGACCTTGATGTGTGACCCCCATCAGGTAAGTGAGTGATACATGTTTTGTGTCAGTATTCCCATGTAACTGGAAAATTAAGGCTGGATACCTTTCCTAACGACTCCGCAGTGGGATCGAATTAGGTTTTACCATTTCCCGAGTTGAGTGCTCTAACCATTGAGCTACAACGTCCTTCAGAGAGTGCTAAAGCAAAGCCTATTGTGTGACCATGATGACGGGTATTGTAAACTAATATCCAAATATAAGGAAATTGTTGTTCCGGTTTTACGTCACGGACTCCCTTTTCTAACAAGAGCTAGGACGGTTGTCTTCTTACGAAGGACTTGTTTTGGCAGATGTAATCGTTACCCTGAGTACATTCCCTTGCTAACCTCAGACCGTGACGGGGCGCGAACCATCGACCTGACGCCTCAGAGTGGCGGTCGCTACCGCTTGAGCCACGGTGACTACCATCCAAATATAAGGAAATAAAAGTTAATATTTAGTTAAAAATAGCTTGAAAAACTTATCTCTGTGGAGAGTAAAGTTAAAAATACCATGGAACGGAAATTAACATTTGTCGAGGGATATAAATATATCTAAGAGTCCAATAAGAAAGGTTATTATAAATAGATGCTGATGTTTATCTATCTATCTATCTATCTATCTATCCATACATCCTGTAGGTGCTTAAGGTAATTGGTGAGCCACAAGCAAAAAACAGAGAATATATGGACAAACCAGAATAAAATGGTCGCTGAAAAATGTCCAGATTTACCTCCCATTATGATAATTAAGTGGCTGTTGTTAACATGTACCTATGGAACGAACGTTTCCTTGGAACGTTTCCTTGGAACGTATCTGACCGAGAATCTAAGGGTGGGCAAAAAAAAAAAAAAAAAAAAAAGGAGGGAGGGATTAATGATGCTATGAGGACATGACTAAAAAATAACATAGCTGCTGCAGTAGAAGAAATTGGAATGAGAAATTAATTTATTTTTTTGGTTTTTAACTGCTGAGACTAGGGACGTATTTTCCCATTTATATGCAAGTGGATTTTGTATATGCATTCTATGAGAAGGGTTTCAAAATTATCGACAGCTGTTAATGTGCATAAACACGTACACATACACACACACGTCACCAACATTA
>JAXCGZ010013253.1:40000-50000 GCA_037179515.1 Halocaridina rubra | reverse complement strand
CTTCAACATGTCTTCTCCAGGGTAGTAGTGGCGAACAGATGGTCGGGAGGCACTTATGGCATGTGCCAAAGTACATATAAGTAGTACCTGCAGAAATATACAGTATTTGAAGTGATGTAATCAGAGTATCTACACATTGAAAGACATCTGCTGTGGTTTTGATTAATTTGCTAATTAAAATCTAAGTAAAGATATCTTAAAACTCTCATAGACGGCTATGGAATTCGAGCAAAATTTAAAATAAGTTTAAAATAAAAAAATCAAAATGAAAAATTTAAAATAAAAATTTAAAATAAAAATCTATATGACTCATAGCTTGTTTTGGAAATAACATGATGATGTAATTCAATTTTTCGATTGCTAAAACAAATATATAAATAACATAGATTTTTTTTTTGTCCTCCAACACGTCTTGCTCACTGGACCAAAATTTAAAACTACCAATCCACAAATGCTCAAAATATCAACAAGAAAGGACAAAACTAATAAAACCACAAAATCATAATATCAAAATAATTAGTCTCCATAAATTAACTTTGTACGAAATTATTTTCATATTTTACTCACTCTTCTGAGCATGTCTATTGTCCTCAGGACCTTCATAGGAAGTAAACACCAAAGCAGATTTGATCAATATTTATATACAGAGCAAAAGCCCTCCCCTCCCCATACAACACAAGCCATCTCTCCCTGACCAACACCAACACCACAATCACCCTCAATTTTCAGCAAAATGCATACTCTACCACAACAGTACCTCTGACCTTGAGAAGCTGTTTTTTGTTTTTATTTTTTAACTTAGAAAAAACATAATATTTTTTCTCAAAATGAGTTAATTTACATACGACCTTCAAACTTTTATTGACGAGAAAATAATTATATAATTTCTAAGATACTGTAAACATGACAACTTCTTGTTCATTTAGGGAAAACTTCCCCTGGTTCATATGTTAATAACTGGCTCCATAGATTTATTAATAACTGGCTCTATAAATTTAACATTTTACTAGCTATCTATGACATGCATATTAATGGTCAACTTTGTGTTAGACTTGCACAATTGTGATAAGCATTAAAGGATATTCAAAGTGGTCTTAGACAAAGCTATAATTTTACTTTGACTGAGGGGAAAATTATGCCAAACTACGATAACTCATCTGAGTGTGATCAGAGAATTAAATTTCTATAAAAAAAAAATAATAATAAAAAAAAAATATATATATATATATATATATATATATATATATATATATATATATATATATATATATATATATATAATGAACACTTTCCTAAAATTGATAAATTCTCTCTCTCTCTCTCTCATATTTAAGTTGAGTAATTTATCACTTAAAGCAATTATGATTTAAAAGAAATAAAGGAAGAAAATTTTCTTTTTCATCTATTCTTTTATTTTCTTCCTTCGTCTCCTCTCACTCTTCCTTTTCTTTCCTCTTTTCTTCTATTTCTTCTTTTATCTTTTCTTCTTTTTCTCTCTCCATCCTCCCTTTCTTCTTCGTCTGACTGTTCTTCTTTTTCTTTACTATCTTATATCATTCATTTTCTTCTTCTTCTTATTCTTATTCTTCATCATCTTCTTCTTCTTCTTCTTCTTCTTCTTCTTCTTCTTATTATTATTATTATTATTATTATTATTATTATTATTATTATTAGTATTATTATTATTATTATTATCATTATTATTACTATTATTATTATTATTATTATTGACTGATTTTACATACTGATGGTTAAATATACAATTACCATAATTCTCTGTGTAAGGTAGGTGGCCGAGTCAATGAACACACAATCATATTTAAATCAGTGCTAACACATTCAACTATCCCCTTCCTCTTTACTCTTACTAGTTCCACAACCGCACACACTGACCTAATAACTAAGGTTCTGGTTGCAGCTTTCCTGCAAGAAGCCCCTTGTATACATTAACTCTTCAAAAATACCATTGAGTGGATTCCCTGAAACCACGCTTCACGCCGCTTAGTAGAATCTAATAGCACGCAGGGGAACAAGAAGTTGGTATTCTTATCCTCTGCCTGATGTTGTCAAAATAAGTGACCCACAAAACCCCAAGTAAAGTTAAATAACCCAGTATATTGCTAAGAGCACGCAGGGGAACAAGGAGTTGGTATTCTTATCCTTTGCCTGATCTTGTCAAAATAAGTGACCCACAAAACCCCAAGTAAAGTTAAATAACCCAGTAAAGTGTTAGGTGACTTCCCTTGTAAATATGAATAACCCCAGAACACCTCTGGGGTTACTCTTCTTTACAAGATCACCAAGGCCTAAGGAGAAATGGAAAAATGTGAGGCATCAAAAAGAACTATCTTCATGGGCGGAGATAAATCATAGAAAAGAATTTTGAAATTTGCTTGGTGTTCTTTTATGGTGTACACACCCATACACACGCAAACATACACACGTACGCATGCGAGCGCACACACACACATACACCTCTTGGTATGCATTTGTTTTCAGTACTTGAAAAAATCTTAGTGATTGCTAAACTCTACAAATGTAAAATTAATTCTTATTTGGTTCAGAAACAATGCCTTCTCTCTCTCTCTCTCTCCCTCAAAATTAATTTCTATCTAGTTCCTAAACACTCTCTTTCTCTCTCAAAATTAATTCCTACTCAGTTCCGACACTCTCTCTCTCAAAATTAATTCCTATTTAATACCGAAACTAACTCTCTCTCAAATCTAATTCTAATTTAGTTTCGAAACTCTCTCTCTCTCTCTCTCTCTCTCTGTATATATACTAGCAATGTTCATATACATTTCTAGAGGTAGCTGCTTGCTTTCAAAGCATTAAAAATTATCTCAAAGTGTGTGCTCGAACTTTCAAAAGCAAAATTGCTTTCTATTAAACACCAAGCTCAATTACGCGACAAAATTTTTCTTCTTTTCCTGGTAGTAAAACTACCACTTATAAAAACACATTAGAAACCTCTTAAGAAATATCTATTTATGAAAAAGTAACTGAGTTTATTCTAGTCTGTGATTAATAATTTGCTTTATGACCAATATTGAATATGAAGAATATATTTTTTCTTTTGGTATTCGATATCAACTTAATAATAAAATAAAGACTATAGGTTTTTCTTGCTTTTTTTTTCCCGTGGTATCTAATACACTAAAACCTGTCCATAAAACAATTGGAAGACAATTACATATATAGTACAAGTTTATCAGTGACTGTAACTGTGTAAATTAAAACTGTTGGTTGCACGACTCCAAGATGTACAGTTTTTTTAGGTAGTAAGCATACAAGAAAGTGTCTACAAAAATAATAATAAAAAAACATTAAATCTGCTTCTTTTTGAAGTGCTTGATAAGTTTCCAAAAGCTTGTCATATCCAAAGATCGCAAATTTGATTCTTGTTTTGTCTTAAGATGAAACAACGACAGTGTTTTTGGCTTTGAGATAAAACAGACATTAAAGCTTTTATGCACACTTTTTTCTTTTTCTAGTAACATTTACACATCAGGAATGAGTTCTTTACTTAACAAAAATACTGATTTTTGGCCCTAAAACAAAAAAGGCTTCAATTTTTACCTGCTTTTTCTAAACGCTTTCACACACCATATAAAGGCTGCTTGCTTTTTGTGCTTAAAAATAAATCCAAATTCTTGTTACATAATCCAAACAGCGATATTTCTTTGTTGGCCCTGATAAAACAGGCGACAGAGTTTCTTCTTCTTTAATCTTCTGGTAGTATCCAAAGACCAGATACAAGTTGCTCGCTTTCAGTGACTGGAATTCAAACTGCCATTTTTTTTTCCATTCTAGGATTCCTCTTTGGGTTTCTGTATAATCTCGCCACAAAACACAGAAAGAAAGGTTTTAATGACGTCTCGATTTAATCTTCACTGAAATTTCCCATCCTTGTTCCATCTTATAATTGCAAAATTGCTTTGTGTAACTTCAGGGTAAAAATAATTAATCTATGTTACTTCAATTTCTCGTTAGTGAAAATACAATAGGAATAATTATCAGGAGCAGAAGATACCGGTTTAGCATCCTGTGCTTGGATGTGGATCTAAAAAAAAAAAAAATCCCATTCTATAAGAGCAAAATTTTATTCTGTGGCACCCCAAAATAGATCACGTCTCACTGCTCACATGTAATATATGCTCGTGTATGTATATACATACATATACACATGGCCTAATTCTCCCTTGTAAGGAGGGTGGCCGAGCCAAGAAACGCGCATTCACTAAAATCCACACTTACCTCAACCACTCCTCTTAGCTCCTTGGGGATAAGGGTTGCCACGTTTCCCCCCCTTCCACCCTGGTTGGGTCACCCACAACGTGACCCAACAAGGGTGGAAGGTGGGGAAACGTGGCAACCCTTTATCCCCAAAGACCTAAGAGGAGTGGTTGAGGTAAGTGCGGATTTTGGTGAATGCGCGTTTCTTGGCTCGGCCACCCTCCTTACAAGGGAGAATTAGGACATGTGTATATGTATGTATATACATACACGAGTATATATTACATGTGAGCAGTGAGATGTGACCCATCTTTGGGTACCACAGAATAAAATTTTGCTCTTTTAGAATGGGATTTTTTTTTTATATCCATATCCAAGCACAGGATGCTAAACCGATATCTTATGCTCTTGATAATTATTTCTATTGTATTTCCACTAACGAGAAATTGAAGTAAGTGAGATAGATTTATTATTTTTATCCTGACTTTTTACAGGATAATCTACAATGAGACCGACAGCCGCAGCTGGTTTACCCCATCTCTTCATCGCATGGCAACTCCCCTTACACCTGTCCATCACAGTTTACTAAGCTAGCAGGTTCGAGTAATCCTTTTGGCCCGCGTTATATATATATATATATATATATATATATATATATATATATATATATATATATATATATATATATATAGAGAGAGAGAGAGAGAGAGAGAGAGAGAGAGAGAGAGAGAGAGAGAGAGAGAGAGAGAGAGAGAGAGAGAGAGAGAGAGAGAGAGAGAGAGAGACCCAATTAAAGATAAATTCTTTTTACTTAAAATTTTATCTTCATTGGAAAATTAAAAATCTATATATTTTAGCCACTTTTATATGTATTAACAATGCAAGACGTGACATTCTGGTATTTTTCTTCATACCGAGACTCGAGTTCATGTTGACACTGTTCCACACTGACCTAAGATATCTAAATGAATCATAATCTCCTTTACCAAACTCTGTGCGTTATACGTACAACACTGGTGTATTCATTACCTCTGTTGAGTTAAGGGGACATCCCACACTAGTGATACATAATCTTCTCAGTCTTAAGTCATTCTGGCAAAGAAAATCAATCCGAGCACTATGAAGAGCAGAAATCGAGACCTTTTGGGTGCTTGCTCGGGAGTTCTATCCACTAATTGTATGAAATTACTAAATAACAATTTTAAACCAGGAGATATTTTAATATTCTAGTATCATTATTTTCATCAGGAATATTTGCATACAATTAAATTCAACATAAAAAGTTACAATAATGTTCATTATAAAAAAAATATTTGTAGGCAATGTGTTCAAGGCATACAACATGTAACACATGTATTTACAATGACATATAAAACTGTGCTTATTTTACAAATATACAAATCATCATATGCAGTTAAATAACCTATTTACAAGAATATTTTGTAAATGCCAGATGCAGTTGTCTATGCCTTTTGCCTCAGAGGTCTTGGTCTTCTGGGTATTTTGGCTTGAAGTGAGACAAGACCTGTTCGTCTTTGTTGATCTCCTCTGAGGCGAGGTTTGGGCTCAGCTCTATCCTCTGCTTTTCTTTCAGGAGAAGTCTCACTACCACCTTCTTCAGGAGTATCTTTATTTACAGTCTCAATGGCCTCCTTGATGACTTCAGGAGGTATAACAATATTCCTTCCTCGATGAAGAAATGGTCCTGGTCTAGCAGGCCTTTGACGTCTGAAAGCGAAAGGACTGTTAGGGGCTTCAGCTTCATCGTCTGGACCAAATAGTCTAGTCCTCAATTCATCTAGTTTCTCTTCTGTCAACACACTCTGCTCTGTGTTTGATGAACTAGGTGGTGACACAGAATTACTCTGATCCTTTATATCTGGTTTAGGTGCAACATCAGTATCTAGAGATGGGAGTATAGGTTCATATTTGATGACTTTTTCTGGAGGGGTAACAATATTCCTTCCTCGATGAAGAAATAGTCCTGGTCTGGCAGGCCTTCGACGTCTGAAGGCGAAAGGTCCTTTTGGGCCTTCAGCTTCATCGTCTGGACCAAATAGTGTAGTCCTCACCTCATCTAGTTTCTCTTCTGTCAACACACTCTGCTCTATGTTTGATGAACTAGGTGGTGACTCAGCATTACCCAGATCCTTTATATCTGGCTTAGGTGCAACATCAATATCTAAAGATGGGAGTGTAGGTTCATATTCGATGACTTCTTCTGGAGGGGTAACAATATTCCTTCCTCGATGAAGAAATAGTCCTGGTCTCGCAGGCCTTCGACGTCTGAAGGCAAAAGGTCCATTGGGGTCTTCTGCTTCATCGTCTTTACCAAATAGTCTAGTCCTCACTTCATCTAGTTTCTCTTCTGTCAACACACTCTGCTCTGTGTTTGATGAACTGGAGGGTGACTCAGCATTACTCTGATCCTCAATGTCTGATTTTAGTGCAACATTAGTATCTAGAGACTTAAATGTATTTTCATCTTTTCTAGGGCCAGGTGAAGATATAACGGTGCTTTCATAAATTTCTCGGGCTGGAAGTGTTGGTCCATCTTTTCCAAAATCAGGTGAGGCAATTATGACCCCTGTATCGACATCTGGAGCTAAAGAAATAGGTCTGTCCCTTCGGGAGCCTGGAAAGTTGATGATGACACCACCATTACCTACACCAAAACTAGAACTTGATCTGAGAGGTCCTTGTAGACGATGCCTGGTAATCAATAGAGGATTCTGAGGAGTATTCCCACGTAATTCCTCCTTTGAAGCTTCTTGTGGGACCCACTGTGGAAAACTGGGTGGTCGTTGTTGAGACCGATGATGTATCCGACGAGGAGAAGAAGCAGTATCACGATGAGTGACCTCAGAACCAATTTGTGTAGAGAAGGAAGTGGAGACAGACACTTTTGAATTGTTGGGGGATGACCTGAATTTTTGAGGGAGTTCTCTTGAGGTAGATGCTTGCATGGAAGAGGTCAGAGGATTTTGAAATTCTATATCATCATCATTTTCTTCATATCTTGAAAACTGTGGATCAGCAACTGATAGTGTTACAGATTCTACCTCTGGTGTGCTGTTCTCTTCGGCCATATCATCTACAGGTAAAGACGTACTTAAGTCAGTTGCAGAATAAGACACAAGTTGACCGACATCGTCTGTTGGGTTTCTGGGGTTTCTTTCTCCGAGTACATCTGGAATTCTTGGCGACTTCTGAGTATTCAAATTTATACTGGGTATGACAAGTTCTTTCCAATCTGCAGAAGGATTAGGATCTTCAGATACTAGCTCTGATGATAGAGATGCAGATAAAACTTCCTCAGTGCGACGTATTTTTGACGGCTGAGGTGTCTGAGGAGGTTCTCTTGAAGCAGATATTTGCCTAGGAAAGGTCAGAAGATCTTGAAATTCTTTGTCATCAAACTTTTCTTCTTTTCTTATTAGCCGTTGATTCCTCAAAGTACTCTCTTGTTTATCCCTCCTACTTTCACGGCCATTAGAAGATGTAGATTTCCTTATAGTTTGAATAACCTTGTCTACAACAGTTTTTGACGACGACTCTAAACCAGCCTTGAGACCGTTTTCAGCAGGAAAATGTGATTCACCTCTTAAGTTAAAGAAATCTATGTCCCTCAGCCTATCCATAAAACTAAAAGCAGATGGCAAGAGGGTCTCAGCAGCAATGAGAGCTTCATAATCCCTCTCGGAAAGGGTTCTATCCTCCGCTACTGCCGAAGCTTTCAACAAAGACTTGGCAATAGGCATAAATTTGTCCAAAACTCTGCCAATGCGATCTGTGGTTAAGGTCTCCTCTCTTTCTGGGTCACGTGTGATGTATTCCAGAACATCAGCAATTTCTGGAAGGACATCTATGAGAGTAGTCACCAGATTTTCATAACGACCTAGTTCCTTTGGTTCGGGTATCTTGATTTCATCTACTTCGTATATCTTGGCTTTCGAAGAAGTGACCAGCAAGCACACACAAACCACCAGCTGCCAAAAAAAAAAAAAATTAAGTGGAACAGTCTCTATGAGAAACACTTAAGGGGCCTTAAAGAGCTTAATATTTATAAGGATTTTGGGCAAACTGTTCTTTTATTTTGGCCTTTGAAGAAAAGAAGTTAATCTGAGGATTAAATGATCTTAAATATATAATTCTGAAACTATTCAAACCTCTATTAACACCCCACTGAGAGAAAAATTAAAAGAATATTTCTTCATCATGTGATTTCTTTTTTTTTCAGAGAGAATGTCTTCAGTTACCAATTTAAGAAGAAGAAAAAATATAAGAATCGCAAGAATGTAATTTCCTGTCTCTCAACCAGCAATAAAATGCAAATGAATCTCTTCATTACAATAAAGTTGACTAAATTTTTTTTTTATTTATCTCGACAACATGCAATTACAAAGAGTTCTTTACGTGAATGTTAATTTGGACTTTTCATGTAAAACTTTGGAGTTAATTTGGTATGTTAATATAGCTAGTACATTGGTAACGCGCTGGCTTCGTATTTACAATGTCAAGAAATCAGTTCCTGTCCAAGACCAAGAGTTTAAGCTGTTTACTGGTAGGTTACTGCTGTGGCTGGGCACCACAGTGGAGGGGTTGGGATTGCCCCGGCTGACGAATACCCATTGTATAATGGAAATAAAAGTTATTATTATTAAAGGTTATTATATGGTGCTGATTATTACGAGCGTTTCCAGCACGACATTGCTTACATTCTGGAGAATTTTTCACAGATGTAAATCTTCTTTTACGGCGGTTCTAGCACTGGCCTAATGAGTGTTTCAGAGCTCTGGATGAAATTGCCAATAAAGATTTCTTCTGAATGAGCTTTCACTAGTTATGTTAAATCTGGCATGAAGTCTTTAGGCTGAATGGTAGTTAAGAAAGAAATCTCTTTTAGATATGAAATATACTAGCCATCTTTGAAATGGTGTGATGCATCAAGTTAAGATTAACATAAAAGAATATCTTTCAGATAAAACTTTGCTAATATATATAAACTGATGAGATGCTTAGAGATATTTCAAATAAAAGATTTTCTCAGGAAGAGAATTCACTTGTTATATCTGAGCCAGAGAATTTCAATTTGAGATAAGAAAATAAAGAGATTCTTTCCGGATTAAAAATTTGATTTGAATATTTGTTCTAATGTGATTATTTAAGCTTAGGATTAAAAATCAAATAATGTACTGTTATTATTGTATGTGAATAGAACATGTATTAAGCAACTCGAAATAAGAAAGTGGATATAATTATTATAAAGACATACAAAAAAGACATATATACATACATATGTCCGCACAGACACACACTTATATATATATATATATATATATATATATATATATATATATATATATATATATATATATATATATATATATATATATATATATATAAACATATATATATATATATATATATATATATATATATATATATATATATATATATATATATATATAGATAGATAGATAGATAGATAGATAGATAGATAGATAGATAGATAGATAGATAGATAGACAGATTGATAGATAGATAGATAGATAGATAGTATGACTTATATTTTCTACTTATTATAAAAAAGTGTTGCTTTAAAATAATAATTATCAAAACACCGTGATATGAAAAAAAAAATAAAAGTATATTGAATTAATATAGAATACTTATGATAATGAAAAAATTAGAAGAATATATTGAAATAAAAAAAAAATTATGATGATGAAAATTTAAAGGAAAATATTGAAATAAGAAAAAA
>JAXCGZ010013253.1:0-30000 GCA_037179515.1 Halocaridina rubra | reverse complement strand
TTTTATCCTTCGCCTTCTTCTTCTTATTCTTCTTTTATTACTCTAGTTTCTTCTCCTCCTCCTTCTCCATCTTTAGTAATACTTCCTTCTCCTCTCCCTCTTCTTATTCTTACTCCTTCTCCTCTTCCAAATCCTCCTTTTAGTGTTCCTCTTATTCCTACGCCTCTTCTACTTACGTTTCTTCCTCTCCTTATCTCCTCTTTTATCATATTCCTTCTCTTCTTCTGCTTTCTCTTCTTTATTCTTCCTCTTTTCTTTTTTATTTTCCTACTTCCTCTTCCTCCATATCTTTTTTCCTCTTCCTCTTCATCCTCTTTAAGTCCTTCTTCATTCTATATTCTTCTTCCTCATTCAACCATTTTTATCTTATTCCTAATCTTATTTTTTTTTACTCATCCTCTGGATTCGGTTTTACGTCACGAACTCCCTTTTCTACTAAGGGCTAGGACGGTTGTCTTCTTATTACAACATCTTACTTTAATTATCTTTACCTCCTCCTCCTCCTCCTTATTCTCCTCTCCTTCCTCTTCTTCCCATTTCTCCTTCTCTTCTTTTTCTACATCTGCCCTTCCTTCTTCCACCTCATCTGATATTTACTCTTTCTCCTCCTCCTCCTCCTCATTCTTCCTTATTCTCTTACTCTCTCTCTTCTATTTAATACTCCTCCTCTTCCTTATTCCTCCTCTTCTACTTCCTTTTCTCTTCTCCCGTCTTCTATTCCACCTCCTCCTCCACTTCTCCTTTCTCTTCTTCCATTTTACTTCTCATCTCTTCCTTATTCTTTTAGCTCCTCCTCTCCCTCCTTCTCCTCCTCCTCTTTCTTCTCTCACCTCATTTTTTTTTTCACCTCTTTCTATGCTGCAACTTCATTTCCTTTGACTTTAATGGAATAGTCATAAAAACATAATTGATAATTAAAGAATTACAAAAAGACAAAAAAATAAAATATAATTATATCATGCAAAAGGGTTGTGAATTGACCGCGAGGTCATTCGACCCATCCCCATATCAAGGGGGGTTTACACGGTCAAATGGTTCGTCGAACGCGGTTCGACAGACAAGTGTTTGAAGTGATGTTCGATCGTGTGAAAGGGGTACTTGGCTGTCGAACACGTTCCGTGTTCGACAACCAAATACCCCGTTCACACGTTCGAACATCACTTCAAACACTTGTCTGTCGAACCGCGTTCGACGAACCGTTTGACCGTGTAAACCGCCCTTTAGATTAACAAATTTTAACAAAAAGAGGACCCAAAAAACTCATCCTGTCTATCTGTCTGTCGAAATACCCTCTCAATCTAACAACAATCACTCTAGTAAGAATTTATCTATAGCATGCTGTATAACTAACAATTTATTTATCTGTCAGTCTACTTATCTAACAAATTATCTATCTATCTATCTCTCTACCAACAGAACTGTTTACCTATCGCAACAGCTATCTGTCTATCTATATATACTCAATAATATATTTGAGTATCTAAATATCTATCATTTCTATCTAGGTTTAATTATCTATCAGTTAATTTAGCAATGTACATCAGTTACTCTATATACTTATCTATCTACCAATCTCTACATTCATCTATCTATTACAAATTAAATATCCATCTACTAAGCCCTTTATTTATTTATCTATCAATTTATGCATCTATATTGCTATATGTATATCAATATACCTCTATATCTTTATATTTATCTAACATTCTATCACTTTATCTATTTTAAATCTATCTTTATATCTACCGATTTATCTATCTACCTACCTGTTTATCTATCTATTACTCTGATTATCTATCTACATCTCTATCTATTTAACTATCTAACTAACCCAATCAAACCGCACCTAGCCTGATCTGACCTAATATAAAGATTTTTCGTCATTTTTGCAGGAGTGATAAGGAACGGGTACTCTTGTCTTAATCGAAGTCTGTGCTATGTGAAGATACTGTTTCACACTCGTCTCAACTCATCTAATGGCGTACTTACAAGGCATGCTTAGCAGGGAGGAGCGCTACTTAATTAATATAGTCACTACTACTCTCTCTCTCTCTCTCTCTCTCTCTCTCTCTCTCTCTCTCTCTCTCACTCTCGGGGATTCGAGACCGGAACCCTGCCCCCGATGAGGATTCAAACCCAAAACCTAGCCCATGGAAATTCGAACCTGAAACAAAGACCCTCCCATGGGGAATCAAACTCGGAACACAGCCTCCATGGAGATTCGAACCCAAAATACAGCTCCTTCACTGAGGAATGGAACCCGGGACCCAGTCCGATATGGGAAATCAACTAGGACCCACCTACTTTATTGGAATCGACTGTTTTATATCTCTCGTTGATGAAGGCGCAACATCTAACTCATATCCTATTATCAGTGGTGTTCCACAGGCTCTGTTCTTTCACTTACTCTGTTCCTTCTCTTAATCAACAATTTTCTTCAGTCGGCATCCTTCTCTCTTCTCCACGCCTTTGGCGACGATTCTACACTTCATTTTTGCTCTGCCTTTTCTTCACAACCTTCATCTGTCACTAGTACTAAGTCTAATATCACTCTCCTACTCTCAACTCCGATTTGCACCCAAAATTTCGTTAAATTTAATACCTCCAAGACACAGTTTCTGGCTATCTCTTTATCTTCATCTCTTGGAAACTACAGAAATTAACCCTCTTAATTCTATTAACAAATTAGGAATCCAGATAGCCTCTAATTTCTCTTAGAGGAGTCACATAATCTAAACTTCTAAATCTACATTCAAAAAAAATGGGGATTCTGTTTCGTTTTCGTCATTACTTTTCCTCTTTTCAGTTACTGAAAATCTATATGGGTCTTATCCAAACCTGCTTAGAATACTGCTCACACATTTGGCATGCTTCTTCTTACACTAATCTCCTTGATAGGGTTGAATCTAGGCAATCAGACTCTCGACCCTCCTCTTACTTTAATCTTTCTCTTCGCCATAAGGTATTATCCCTTTTTATTTTTTTCCTCATCCTCAACTATTTCTTATTACAACGTCTCCTCCTTCTAATAATCTTTTCTTCCTCCTTCTCCTCCTCTTCCTCATTCTTTCCTTCTTATTCTTCCTCTCCTTCTAATTCTCATTCCTCTATTCTGTTTCCACATCTGCCTTTCTTCTGCCACCTCCTCCTCTTCTTATTCCTCTTCCTCCTCCTCCTTTTCTATCCATTGCTGCTCTGATGAATTGTCGAGTTGTATTCCTATCCCACTGCTGTGGCCTAGTAACACTAGTCAAGTGGTTTCGTCTCACAGGTACTGTGTGGAGATTTGTAGTCGCGGACTGGTCAGTACAGCGACTGCTTCTTTCCATCCACCTCCAGACCCTGTAACTCTCTTCCTCCTTCTTATAAGCTATTTTCCTTTAAAAAGCTGTTCTATCATCATCTCAGGGCTTAATCCAGCCATATCTCTAGGTCTACTATACTTCTACTATTCTTTCAGCCTGTCCTTTTCCTATTGTGTAGCATTTCCTTATTTCTACCTTGTCCTTAAACTTCAACTTTTTCTTTATATTAATTTTCCCTTGGCGTCCGGGCCTGATGAGGTCAATTTTCTTGGCTATCCCGGTGTCACACTCATAAAATAAAAACCTATCCCATGTGGAATCGAACTTGGAACCCAGCCCCTATGGGGATATGACCCAGACCAGCCTCCCAAAGGGGAGTTAAACCAGAAACCTAGCCCGCAATGGAGATTCGAACCCAAAAGTCAGCTACCCATATGAGGCGTCGAGCCCAGACAAAGTGCCACCCATGGGAATTCGAACCCGGGACCCAGCTATCACATAGAGAGTCGAAATCAAGAAGCCAATCCTCATTGGTGATTCGAAACCCAAGACAGTCCATTAAAACTGGGACCTAACCCCATGGGGATTCGAACCCTAGACCCAGTTATCCCCATTGGTGATTAGAACCCGGGACAAATGAGTGAGTGAGACCTGTTCCAAAGTGATATGACAAAGGCTTGTCTGTATACCAGGAACACCGCGTTAAAAATACAGGATCTACAAAACTAGTTATTAAATAAATAAATAAATAAATAAATAAAAAGAACTTTAATTCATTTTTGCAATCTTTAAACAGGCTGGGGCTCTTAAATGGTAGACAGCTACATAGATGAATGGTCACAATATAGTTTGTAAATTGGAGAGCCTGGTAGGTAGGTAGGTAGATATAAATTGATAGATATATAGATAAATAGATAGATAGTATCACAGTGGCTCGATTCGGTATGATACAAACTCGTCCTCGAGTCCACCATTAGCGAAGGGGATCCAGCCTTAATTCCCCAGCTCTAACCCGTCTGTGTATACCCCCAGTCGAAAGGGGAGGATCGTGTTATACATATATAATATAAAGAAACGGCATCAGAGAGGACTGCAAAATTGTACACAGGTGTTCAAGAAACACCACGCCTCAACTATCCCTGTTGAAGACAATAGAGAGAAGTATTTCTAATTGAGGAAACACTTGTCTTCTCCAGAAATGATTCTTTGACATAAGTTTCTCGGAGACCTGGTCTGGGAGCTTTCGAGGGCTTCAAGGCTCCATCGTCGGGCAGATAAATAAACACTGATGAATGGAACTTTCTTGGAAAAAAGAGATGGTTGGGAAATTCTATTTTCCACATGGGTAGAGTATCTTTTTCCAAGAGTAATTCAGCAACAACCAGTGTTTAAGTCTTACTGTTCCTCGGATCCTTTCAAAGCAATCTTGTGATATATATATATATATATATATATATATATATATATATATATATATATATATATATATATATATATATATATATATATATATATATATAGATAGATAGATAGATAGATAGATAGATAGATAGATAGATAGATAGATAGATAGATAAATAGATAGATAGATAGATATAGATAGCTAGATAAATAGATAGATAGATAGATATAGATAGCTAGATAAATAGATAGATAGATAGGTAGATAGATAGATAGACAGACAGATAGAGAGAAAGATATAGATAGATAGAGATAGACAGACAGATAGATAGAGATAGACAGACAGACAACTAGTGAGCAAGATGAAACAAATAGATCCAAATTAAATAAACATATGAGGTCGGGTTAATAAAAGCAGCCGACATAGCTCTGTGGAGTAAGTGCTTAGCTGCACCCAGGACACCCAGAATTCAATTCAAAAAATTAGTTTGTACAGCTTCTCTTCGCCAGAGCCACTTGTGGCTAAGGTGAGTGTTGCAGCATCTCTCCTGTGATAGGTAGCCCCAGCTAACTCAGCGGGTTCAAGTGAGTACATCTCTAAATTTGTGAAGAAAATACCTGTTGCTCATAAATGAAATTCGGTGTAATAATAATAATAATAATAATAATAATAATAATAATAATAATGATAATAATAATAATGAATAATAATAATAATAATAATAATAATAATAATAATAATAATAATTCATTCAATCATATTATTATTATTAGTATAATTATTATCATCTTTAATATTATTATCATTTATTATTAAAAGAATATTAGATGTTATAATAATAATAATAATAATAATAATGAATGATAATAATAATAATAATAATAATAATAATAATAATAATAATAATAATGCATTCAATCATATTATTATTATTAGTATAATTATTATCATCTTTAATATTATTATCATTTATTATTAAAAGAATATTAGATGTTATAATAATAATAATAATAATAATAATAATAATAATAATAATAATAATAATGATAATAATAATAATAATAATAATAATAATAATAATAATAATAATAATAATAATAATAATAATAATAATAATAATAAGAAGAAGAAGAAGAAGAAGAAGAAGAAGAAGAAGAAGAAGAAGAAGAAGAAGAAGAAGAAGAAGAAGAAGAAGAAGAAGAAGAAGAAGAAGAAGAAGAAGAAGAAGAATTCCTTCAATCATATTAACCTTATTAAAATTATTATTATTATTATTATTATTATTATTATTATCATTATTATTATTATTATTATTATCATTATTATTATTATATTAAGAGTACTAGTTACTATAAATCTAATTATGAACAGACGCTCCAAAACTACCAAAAAACCTGTATTATCCCCAAAAGTAAAAAAAAAAAAAAATAATAATTTGCCCATAAGCCAGTAACATATAAAAATAATAATAATACATAAACAATGCCATTCCATAATAAAGAATATAAACCCGGAAAAAGGCTATCTGGCAAGTGGGCTGGGGGGGGGGAGCTGAAATGGGTATATAAGGAGGTCAGTCCCCGTTATCAGGGCCCGTGCCAACACAAGGTTGGCTTTAACCTCAAACAACAACGTTATCAGCATCAAATGAGTCTCTGACCTCATAAAGTTGTGTCCTCTGCTCTCAGAATGAATTCACAGAAGGTAGAAGAGACGAAGATATACGTAATTCTACGTTCATATTCTATGAGTTTCTATTATATTAATAGGAGAAATAATTTGATTTTCATATATCTTGATATTGTCTTTGAAATTATTTGTTCTGTCGTATATGTAAATTCTATATAAATTTTATTATTATTATTATTATTATTATTTCTAATATCATCTTTACTATCAAAATCATCATCTTCAACATTATTATTATTATTATTATTATTATTATTATTATTATTATTATTATTATTATTATTTCTAATGTCATCTTTACTATCAAAATCATCATCTTCAACATTATTATTATTATTATTATTATTATTATTATTATTATTATTATTATTATTATTATTATTATTATTATTATTATTATTATTATTTCTAATATCATCTTCAACATTATTATTATTATTATTATTATTATTATTATTATTATTATTATTATTTATATCATCTTTACTATCAAAATCATCATCTTCAACATTATTATTATTATTATTATTATTATTATTATTATTATTATTATTATTATTATTATTATAATATCTTTCCAGATCACCCTTATCCTCAGCTTCCTCTTCGCTGTAGGCAGCACAGCACCCCAGAACAATCCAGATACAGACCAGAGAGTAGAAGCCGCATTCCAGTTAGTTCCAGAAATCATGGATGCATTCTCAGATATTCCAAATCAGGGGTCCATTCCAAGTGACTTTTCTCAAACGAGTCCAGAAGAGTCCGAGAGAGTTCTGACTAGTCTCCTGGATGTCTCTATGAGAACTCTGGAAGCCTCTGAAAGGAGCGGAATAGACGTTCCAGCCACGATCAAAGAGAGACTCAGCTCTGCTCAAGCTATTATTCCAGCGACTTTTAAATTCTTGAAGCAGTTGAGGAATCTTGGTGAGGCTGGAAATTTCAATGATTTTCAATTTGGCCAGAGGACTTAAATTGGCCAAGATGGAAGTAATTCTATATTAGCAAAAAAAAAAATTACACTATCTGCATCTTGCCTAGCCAGTGGTTCTTGACTTTGACCAAAATAGAAATTACCACCATTGGCCAAAATAACTTAAATTGCCAGTCATGAATATAATCTTCTATTTGAAAAAAAGTTAAATTGGCCATAATATATATAATCACCAATTTGGCCAAATAATTTAATATAACCTTAATACAATAATCACTAATGTGGCCCAATAAATTGAATTTTACAAGTCAACATCAGTCCAGAAAACTTAAATTCAATAAAAGAGTCAAAATTTGGCCATAGCATATAAACAAATCAATATATAAATAACTCTCAAATTTGGTTAATGAATTTAAATTGGAAATAATTGCATAATATCCAATTTGGTTATAGAACTTAATAGGAAAACTTAACTTGGGAAAAATTCCATAATATACAATTTGGCTATAGAATTTACTGGGGAAACTTAAATTGGAAATAATAGCATAATATCCAATTTGGTTATATAAGATAATTGGGAAACTTAAATTGGAAATAATAGCATACTATCCAATTTGGTTATATAAGATAATTGGGAAACTTAAATTGGAAATAATAGCATACTATCCAATTTGGTTATATAAGATAATTGGGAAACTTAAATTGGAAATAATAGCATAATATCCAATTTGGTTATATAAGTTAATTGGGAAACAAGGAACTGCGACTGTGACTTCTTCAGAAAACTTGAAGTGACCAAAATAGGAATAAACCAATTAGGGTAGAATACTCAAATTGGCAAATACAAAAATATTGAGCAATTTATCAAATAACTTGAAAACTAGTAATTGGAATAGGCCATAAAGTGGCCAAAAAAATAATAAAAATAAAAAATAATATATATATATATATATATATATATATATATATATATATATATATATATATATATATATATATATATATATATATATATATATATATATATATATATATATATATATATATATATATATATTCAAGGAATATTGAAAATATTTAAAAATTTGATCAAAAATTTTGACGGTCAAACTTTAATACGGTTTCCAATTAGATGAACGAATTTAAATTGTATAAGTTAATAAACACCAAAGTCATGCAGTAAAATGAAATTGCACAAGTAAAAAACGATTCACTCTACAGCCAATTGGGCAATACAGTTAGGACCCAAATTGGCCAAAAGGCATGGAGTACAAGACACACACACACACACACACACACACATATGTTCAATTTCATAACCTCGCCTATAAACTGTATATACTAATACATAATTATATAACCTTAATGTAACTGAATTCCGGTTCCGGTTTTACGTCACGGACTCCCTTATCAACCAAGGGCTAGGACGGTTGCCTTCTTACGAAGGACTTGTTTTGGCAGATGTAATCCTTACGCTGAGTGCATGCCTTTGCTAACCTCAGACCGTGACGGGGCGCGAACCCTCGACCTGACGCCTCAGAGTCGGAGACGCTACCGACTGAGCCACGGCGACTACTATAGTGTGTATTATTTTCAACAATAAAATGTAAATATAAATATGTCATAATTATCCTACAGGAATAAAAAGCTGTATATATATATATATATATATATATATATATATATATATATATATATATATATATATATATATATATATATATATATGATGGTAAAGAAGCCCATCAGTGAAGCAACACAGAGCAAATAACACTATATTTCGGGTCGTAACTGGACCCCTTCTCAAGCACAAAATTGTGCTTGAGAAGGGATCAAGTTAGGAACCGAAATATAGCATTATTTTTTCTGTGTTGTTTCACTGATGGGCTCCCTTACTATTTAGTTCTGTATGCTAACAGTTTGTGCTTACTCATATATATATATATATATATATATATATATATATATATATATATATATATATATATATATATATATATATATATATATATAATATATATATATATATATATATATATATATATATATATATATATATATATATATATATATATATATATATATATATATATATATATATATATACATATATATATATATATATATATATATATATATATATATATATATATATATATATATATATATATATATATATATATATAATTTTTACCCCGACTGGGACTTGAACCTAGGACACATAATTACTATGCAAAGGCGCTACCAACTAAAATACAGAAGGTCTAAAAGAAAAACTAACCTTACAGCTTAACTGCTATACTGGGAATGAACACACTCTATCTGGATGCCTTTTTGTAAAGAAGTAAAAATTATTGATGTTTTCACATATGGTAAAGTGCTTATTTGATTATTGGTGGTCCCTAATTAAATATGGATATGAATTAAATTCAAAAACGATGCCACGAGTGAGGTTGGGAGAAACTGTTATATGAACAAAAAGGTATTCAGTTAGAATGCGTTGATTTCTTGTATAGCAGTTAAGCGGTAAGTGGTAAGGTTGGTTTCTCTTCCATACACCTTTTGCGGTGTAGTTGGTAGCGCCTTGGCACAGTAATTATGTGTCCTAGGTTCGAGTCCCGGTCGGGGTAAAAATGAGTACTTATTTGATTATATATATATATATATATATATATATATATTATATATATATATATATATATATATATATATATATCTTCTTCTTCTTCCTCTATTTGCGTTCCCATTTTCATATGGGGTCGCATCTCTTCACTAGTCGTCTCCACTGGTTCCGGTCCATCACTTGCTCCTCCTCCAGCTGTCTCTCTCTGAGATCCTCCTTCAGTCGGTCCTTCCACCGTAGTTTAGGTCTTCCTCGTCTACGTCTGCCCTCCACGTCCATCTCCATCACTCTCACACCCACGTAGTCTTCTTCTCTCCTCTTCACATGACCGAACCACTGTAATCTCCTCTCCTGCGCTTTCGCCGACGCCTCCACCACCTTCACTGTACCTCTGATCTGGTCATTTCGTATCCTGTCCTCCCTCGTCACCCCACACATCCACCTCAGCATTCTCATTTCTGCGACATCTATCTTCCTTTCTTGAACCTTTTTCACCGGCCACGTCTCCGCACCGTACAGCAACGCTGGTCTCACAACTGCCTTGTACACTTTTCCTTTCACTCTAGCACTGATTTTCTTGTCACATAGCACCCCTGATGTTCTCTTCCAGCTGTTCCACGCTACCTGGATATATATATATATATATATATATATATATATATATATATATATATATTATATATATATATATTATATATATATATATATATATATATATATATATATATATATATATATATATATATATATATATATATATATATATATAGCATGTAGTAGGTTGCCCTATGGCACCAGCCGCCCGTTCCGATACTACAGCTGAAGGATTTTTAAACTTGAATAGGACTGTCCAGGACAGTTCGATGTTAAGTCTTCCTTCAGTTACGGTTCATATTTTATGCCTACATCAACATGGAATATTCTTGGATATTCATTACACATCTCGTATTATCCCTTCACGTCTGACAAGTCATTACACTCTTAATCTCTGCTTATCTTTACTTTATGTATTCTTCGTGCCCAGGCCTGATGAGGGCTGCTTTATTTTATTATTTTTGTTTGGCCCGTCATTGTGTCACAATCGTTTAAAAAAAAAAAAAAAATAAAATAAAAAAAAAATATATATATATATATATATATATATATATATATATATATATATATATATATATATATATATATATATATATATCATTATATATATATATATATATATATATATATATATATATATATATATATTATATATATATATATATATATATATATATATATATATATATATATATATATATATATATATATATATATCATTATACTTAAGAAGCCATATCTTGCTGAGACATCTGGATGGCCATAACTGTAACAAAAGGCTTGGAACAGCTTATCTTCAACATACTCAGCACATCTTCCCTTCCTCTATCCTCAATTTCGCGGCAAGAAAAAATCCCTACGGATTTAAATTTGGCCCACTCTGTTGGCAGTTCACTTCTGGGTAATAAAGGTAGCTCCAGCTTCCATGGAGTAGTTTCTCTGTCTCTAACTCTGAAAACCACAGGGGCAAGGAAATCGAAGATGACATTTTTTTTTCTCCAACGACGGCAGGGACTGCTTTGTTTTTATTTAAGTGTGACACCAGGACGGGACAAAAAATAAATAAAACTGCCTTCACCGGGCCTTGGCACGAAGAAAACATGAAGTAAAGAGAAACAGAGATGAAGAGTGTTGTGACTTGTCAGATGTAAAGGGATAATAAGAGATGTGTTAGGAGTATCTACGAATATTCGGTGATGATGTAGGCTAATAATAATAATAATAATACGTCATCATGATCATGATGATGATCATAATCATCATCATCATATTGATAATAATAACAATAATAATAATAATATAAGAAGTGAGTCTGGTAATAATGCGACTACTACTACTACCACTGCTACTACTACTACTATTGCTGCTGCTGCTGCTATTACTACTACCAACCACCACTACTAATACCATTACTACTACTACTACTACTACTACTACTACTACTAATAATAATAATAATAATAACAATAATAATAATAATAATAATAATAATAATAATAATAATAATAACAATAATAATAATAATAATAATAATAATAATAATAATAATAATAATAATAATAATAAGAATAAGAATAATAATAATAAAAATGAAACACACAGGGTGGTACATAACCTTTTGTGTGAGGGCATAAAAACTCCGAATAATTATACATAACAATTTATTAATATAAAGTTAGCTGAAATAACATGGAATCTATCATAGCCTCAATATTAACTCAGAAAGCCCGGTGGATCCCACACTGCCTGAAATATTGAGGGGTGTAACAGAAGTAGTGACTCGAAGAGATTTAAACTCAAGCTCCAACAACACATCTTTCAGACATCTCACAAATTTGTCTTTTGAATACCGATCAATGACACCTTCTTTGATCATCTTAGCCGCCACACTTTAAGGTTTGCTCCAATGTGCTTGGCGAGGTTGAGGTGCGGTGAATATCCAGGACATGCTGTTTGATAAAAAAAAAAAAAAAAAAAGAATTTCAGTTCTTCATTAGATTTTGCGTCTTATTTGAAGGAAAGATTCTAGCACTGTCACTAAGAATACAATATTCGTTAGGGTCTAACACGTTTTTACATTCCTTTATAAATGTTATCATTCTTTCCTCCAAAATCTTTTCATGACTACAAGTTCCCGTCAAACATTTTCCCAACTTCCATGTTTGCACACACAGTGGCACTTCTCAGCAAAGCACAGAAAAATTCTGATGCAACTTGGATCCAACAACGGGTTTGGTAACGTGCGATTAGTTCAAGCTCTTCGACACCCAATGACCAGATCCTGCCATTCTGAAAATTTGAATACCGAATGGTCCAGATGAAGAATTCGTCACTTGGGCAGAGGTTTAGGAAGTCTTCCCTCACAAAGACAAAAGTCACAAAACCACAGGCAATTCTCTGCAGCTACAGCAGACTGGAAGGACTTTGAAATTGGATAAAAAACCTCCATCCCCCCTTGCAGCCAGTAGTGATGAACCAACTACCAATTAAGGGGTCCATTCCATGATCAGCACTCACTGATCACTTGTGCAAAATTTGCATTGCTTCCTTGTCTCTTCACAAACGATTCTTCAGTGATGTATTAGCTTTCCAGGGAGAGTTTTTCTGGTGCACCAAATCCAAAGGTTATGTAGAGGTTGTCATATTCCTTGATCAAATTTTAAGAAACCCAACATTAAATTTGGCCCACTCTGTTGGCAGTTCACTTCTGGGTAATAAAGGTAGCTCCAGCTTCCATGGAGTAGTTTCTCTGTCTCTAACTCTGAAAACCACAGGGGCAAGCAAATCAACAAAACATATCTGGATAACAATGAAAAACAAAGCAAAAAAAAAAATCAAACCCTTACAATGCACACTTTTCCCTAGCCCCTAAGCAAAAGGTTATGTACCACTCTGTAGAATATATTTGATAGTTTCCTTTGCTTGAATAATTAAAAGACTGGTCTATCATGCCAAAAGACCAGAGTTCAAGCCAGAGAAAACCCAAAATATTCATTTAGCCACATTGAGAATGTGAAAGAGACAGTGGCACTTATAGGCTCCAAAGCCATGCTAACTCAGCAGGGATAGTGAGTACACAATTGGACACAATAAATCATCTGTGGTACCCATGGCAGCATAAGTTCAGTTGCAAGACATACATATTCCTGTCCAGTAATGCAATGTTATCATCATCATCATCATCATCATCATCATAATAATAATAATAATAATAATAATAATAATAATAATAATAATAATAATAATTATAATAATAATAATAATAATAATTATTATTATTATTATTATCATTATTGTTATTATTTATTTATTTATTTAGAAGTTTTATTAATTAGTATTTATTCAACAAGCTTAATAACTATATGATTTGTTAATTATTTAATTTTAATTATTGCATAAATTTTTTTTATCTATACACTTCCAAAGATAAATCTCCATTTACTACATATCATAAATTAAAATTTTTCATTAACTATTTTCTTTCTCATCAGACTACCTAAACCACATTTTTTCAATAATCAATTCTAAATTAAATATTAACTACCTTTAAATTTCAATATTTTTTTCTATTTTTAATTATTATCATTTCTCATTTTTTAATTATCATTATTTCTCATTTTTTAATTCTTCTAAGTTTTCCCTATTTTAAATAATTATTATTTCCATTACTCTATTACTATTTATCAATTATATATTAACTTTTATCATGTATCATTTACATACTTTCATTCATTATTTATTAATTCATTTATTATTAACTTATTCATTTATGCATTGTTTTAGGTGTGGCAATTATGTATTTCTTCTAAATCATAAATAACATTTCCGGGTATGGTCAAATTCCATGGTTTTGAGGATAATAAGCAAAGCCTATAATTACCCTCATCACTTATTTTTCCACGCAATTTAACCATCAAGACACGTAATGTCTAATGTGACTCCTGAGGCCTGCTTTTTTTTTCTTTATAACCCCAGAGTAAACCATGGTAACTCAGCCCTTATGAACAAGACACATAGGAGTAAATGTGAAATGGTTGAGTTCCTCTCTCTATGGTCTGTGGTTTTAAACAGTTTGAAAACTAAAAACACTAAAAAATAATAAAAAAAATAAAAGTTAAAAAAAAAATGTATTCACAGAAGAGGGAATCAAGTTACCAATGTGTATTAATATTCATAATATCAAAGTATATTTAATGTGAATTAATTAATTTGGGCTGTAAATTAAATGGGGATTCTTGGAAAGCTTCAAAAGTAGATTGAGAGTTTAACAAAAAAATCTTGTTTGTTGTCAAAAACTGAGTCCGGGTCTGAACTCCCCCACCAAAAACAAACAAAAAATATATTGTTGGCCAGCAACTATCCCTCAAGGAGTCTTTAGTCTCTTTTTTTTATTGGTTTTCCCTTTCCAGGATATATATGACATGAGTTTTGAGACTAGGATAGCATTGTTTCCAGATATTCAGTACTGCAATAGGGCTGACTGCCTATAAACACCTCACCAGCTAAAGACGCTTCAGACTCCAAGACAAAAAAGAAAAGAATATGAAGAATTTCATGGTATGTAACTTATATAAAATTGTTTTATTATATATTCTTAGGATTCAGAACTGGAACTTCCATTATTTCAATGCACGAAAGCAATATTTTAAACAAAGTCTGAGCACTGAATGATTTTTTGTGTGAAGAACAGACCACGAGTAATGGAGGTAAAATTAGTTACATTTTCAAGACAAGATTAAACTTTGAAAAACATTATTTACAGAAGAATTGTTACTGCTGTGAATTCTCTTTCCGAGAGTTCTATAAGCCAAAACAATATCTAATGAGTTATATATTACTGTATGACTGCTAATAATTGGCTTGTAGTTTGTTTTGTCGACAAACATAGCCATAGGCTATGTACGGTATCAACAGCGCTAAAAATAATTCTAACTTCCATAAAAAAAAGCTTTTTTGAAATAATTTATATTAAATTCCTTCCTATCATGCAACAGATAATTGGTTTAATGGTGGCTTCGTAATTCATTAATAAAATCTTTGAATCAACAGTACTAAATATAGTTACAATTTCACAATAAAATAAACAAGATGGCTATATATCAAAGTTATAAGATATCTAACCTATATGCATAGTAGTTGGTAGGGTTCTCTATAAGCCATAATAATTCTTAAAGTTGATGCCTTTAGGCCGAATTTACACCAAAGTGGCACGTCGCACGCCAGTTGAAAACGAACATCCAGAAATATATGAAATCTTTCACACAGAAGTGGCGTGACACACCCCATGTGCTACGCCACTTGTGTAACAGATTTCATGTATTTCCGGATGTTAGTTTTCAACTAACGTGCCACGTGGCATGCCATGAGCAACGTGCCACTTTGGTGTGAAATCGGCTTAATAACAACAAGATATTTGCTGCTTTTGTCCAAGTGCACCAAAAGGCTTTGAAGATAATTACACTAAAATTCTGAATTATTTCCACCCAAGTTTAGATGTTAACATTATTTAACCGTGCCTAAGTTAGGTTAGGTAAAAGTATGCCGCTTTCTGCCTCAATCTCAGATTAAACACCTAAAATATTAGGTGACTATTGTAGGACTGATCCGCAAGAAACAAATTTAATCATTTACTGATTTTTTACTAGCAGAGAATAGACCATCGACAATAATGCTAAAAACATATATTGAATTTTTGCTGGAAAAAAAATCATTAACTGATATCCATCTAATATGAATGTTCTATTGGCAAAAATTATATTACCCTCTAATTCTTCCTGCTAAGCTTAATATAAACGGTTTGTAGTAAAACCAACAATGCAAAGAATAGTTCATGTGACAAGCAACCGTATTAAATATATTTCCATTTTTAATACATTACAAGGCTTTGAAAACATGGCCTCTCTCATCATCTTCAATTGATATACACTTTAGTTCAGAGAGAATTGAAATTTAAAATCATATGAAGGGTTTTTCCTTTCTTTTTAATATTTTTGGTAACTGGTCTGTTTGTGGCTCTTTCACCTGATAAAAAATAGGCCATGTTGCAATGGCATTAAAAGCAATCATATTTTCATAAAAATTACACTGAAATAAGGCGGGTCCTCGAGATATTTAACTCACATCATGACTCTTTTTGGAGAGTTATATAAGCTAAAACTAAATTTAATCAAGAATCTTGCCCAACTGCTCTGTGGATGACCCAAGTAGGATAGTGGTGAGTAGTTAAGACAACCCTTTATCCCCAAGAAGCTTAGAGGAATGATCAAGGTTTATTTGGCTTATGGTGAATGTGGGTTCTTCGACTCGACTATCCCTTACAAAGGGGATCTCGGCCATCCCCTTACAAAGGGGATCTCGGCCATTGTATTTAAAAAATCTAATTATTAATAATGTTTTCTTGCTTGATTCAGATCACTGTTCTCTTGATGGTTCTGTCATCAAGCAAGAGTTGGGCCAGTCCAACTCCAGTGGCTGCAGGATCAACGGATATCACCTCCTTGTCTGCTGAATCTTCTAAACCCATCGATTACGACCAAGCTCCTGGGGCTATTGCCGACATCCTAACAGCTGTCTCAGATTTGATGCTCTGGATACGCGAGTTCGAATCTAGGCAATTCGACAAGAGACCGGAAAAATTTGTGGCTCTCTTTCCAGACTTTGTTCGAAGAACTGTTGAAGCCAATGCTCGACTGGAAGGTCGTCCAGTGAGAATGGACGAAAGAGATTTCATAAAACAAATCAAAGGCATGGAAGATATTGTCCGGGAGCATTCCAAAGAATTCCAGATTGAGGCCCAAAAGATATACAGAGCACAAGGGGTATAATTTCTCCCCTCAAATATATATTAAATATACCCTATAGGCTACGTGGAATATACTGGAATTCAAAACAATTCCAGACTGAGGTCTAGAAGCTTTATAGATGGAAAAAGGATATATTTGTTCTCAATTAGCATTCCAATGTTTTCCAGATCAAAGACAAAAAGATTTATAAAGATAATAGGATAAAACTTTTGTAAGAAAGAATTCTATAGAATAAAAGATATATATGACAAAACAATAACATTTTTTGTCACAAAGCATTCCTAAATATTATAAATAAAATCCAATATATATATATATATATATATATATATATATATATATATATATATATATATATATATATATATATATATATATATATATATATATCTATATATATATATAACTAGGATATAGTTTTTATCATAGAGTATTTCAAAGAACTTCAAAATGGATTCTAAAATATACAGACATATAGGATATCATTCTTCTCAGAATGCATTACAAATTGATCCATATTCAAGTCTAACAGATTATATAATTGCATTAAAAATATATAAAGCATTGACTATAAGCCTTAAAATCCAAGAAAAGTAAAAACATTTTAACCACAGAGTTTGATATAAAAAAAAATAGGTTCCGGTATTAATGTCCAGTTATATCAGGATATATTAGGTTAGGTTAAACAAGTGTAACTTATGCCATTACAGGTTTTGGTCAATATTATCTGACACCCAAAAGCAAGCTTAACATATTTCGAACATCAAAAACTTCGAAAAAGAAGAAAAAGAAGACTTTTACCCAAATTTAAATGTGTAAAATTAAATATACAATTGAGTCCATGCACTAAGATTTTTAATATTTTGGTAAATATAAAAAAATATGCTTTAAATATATAGTTACTCATATATTTTCCTTGTATATAGAAAAAATGTAGATTATGATATAAAGAAAAAAATATGATTATTAAATCAATATATATATATATATATATATATATATATATATATATATATATATATATATATATATATATATATATATATATATATATATATATATATATATATATATATATATATATAAGTGTTTCTCACCTATAAGATCTTGTGAGGCATTTCTGAACATGTAGATAAGACCCCGAAAAATAAATAAAAATCTAATAATAATTTGTGTTTTCTGACCTAAAATTAACACTTCATTATCATTTTAACAGACAGGATCATATCCCACACAAACAAATAGGTAGACACAACCGTAACAAAATAACCAAAGAAATTGGACGTTATTTGCATTTACCCATTCACGACTCAGTTAGTAGATTCCTTCATACTACTACTACTAGTATTACTACTACTACTACTACTACTAATACTACTACTACTATTACTACTACTAATAATAATAATAATAATAATAATAATAATAATAATAATAATAATAATAATAATAATAATAATAATAATAATAATAATAATAATAATAATAATAACAATAATAATGATGATTATGAAGTAAGAAGAGAAAAGAAGAAGAATTATAATACTATAATAACAGCACTTATTATTATTATTATTATTATTATTATTATTATTATTATTATTATTATTATTATCATTATTATTATGTTCCTTGATTATTTATTTGCATTTTTGCTTATTTGATGTGAATATTTCCTTACTCAGTTTCTTTGTTTATTGGTTTCTCTCTAAAATTTCTTCTTCTTCTTCTTTTTTTATACTAAAAGGAGCTTCCAAGGAATATGCAGACGAAGATTTGTCCCCCCATACTATGGGACCCGGCATTGAATCCACCTCATTACGTACTGCTAATATGAAATATTTCACTCAAGGCAAGAGGAGGATGTGGAATGAAGACTCGTTACGTCTCTCCTCTCCTAACACCTGCCAACTCAGAACAGATAAGGAGTACTCCACCGAGATAAATCGTAGGCAAGTGGTGGAGCAACACAATAATCCCACCAGGGAGAAGAGTCACGTGTATACGGGTCCTGAAGCTCTGCATCAATATATAAAAAGAGGTATTTATGGTTGAATAACCTTGAAATTCTACAAGGTTTGGTAAAACTCTCCTAAATTTGATTCTTTGATAGCGCTAGCGTGTGTGACATAGTGCGTATATAATTGTGTATATATGTATGTATGTTTGTATGCATATATATATATATATATATATATATATATATATATATATATATATATATATATATATATATATATATATATATATATATGCATATCTATATGTATGTATGTATTTTTACATCCAAAGTATATGCTTTCGTATTTACATACAACCATATATACATACATACATAAATACATATATATATATATATATATATATATATATATATATATATATATATATATATATATATATATATATATATATATATATATATATATATATATATATATATATATATATGTGTGTGTGTGTGTGTGTGTGTGTGTGTGTGTGTGTGTGTATTATATATATATATATATATATATATATATATATATATATATATATATATATATATATATATATATATATATATATATATATATATATAATGTGTGTGACACCGTGACAGTCCAAAAAAATTAACCTTATCGGGTCCGGGCACCAAGAAAACATTCAAGAATATTGTAACAGCTTCAGGACTAGCCAAAAATCACAGGATGATAAACAATAATGACATAGACCGAAAGAGGAGTCAGAGTAATGAAGACATAATAATGAGGAACAGAGATGTGGTGTTGTGACTTGTCAGATGTAAAGAATAATATGAGATGTGTAACGAATACGTCAGAATACTGGGCGTAGATGTAGCCATAAGAAAAGAACCGTGACTGAAGAAAAACTTAACATCGAGTTGTTCTGGCCAGTCATATATATATATATATATATATATATATATATATATATATATATATATATATATATATATATATTATATACTTGCTCAACTACGCTGTGGGTGACCCAAGCAACTTTGTGGGGGAGATAAGAAATGTCACAACTCTATCTCCATAAAGATAAGAGGAGTGATTGAGGTAGCCATGTCCTAGCTCATGGTGAATGTGTTCTTTGGCTCAGCCACCCCCTTACAAGAGGGAATAGGGCCACTGTGTATGTAAGCATATATATATATATATATATATATATATATATATATATATATATATATATATATATATATATATATATATTCAAATAAGCACATTACCATAAGTAAAAACATTAGTAATTTTTACCCCGACCTGGACTTGAACCTAGTCACATAATTACTGTGCCAAGGCGCTACCAACTACACCACAGAAGGTCTTAAAAGGGAAACAAACCTTACAGCTTTTATCTGCTATACTAGGGATGAACGCATTCTATCTGAATACCATTCTGTTCATATTACAGTTTCGCCCAACCTCGCTCGTGGCTTCGTTTTCGTATTTCATTCCTGGTATAGCAGATATAGCTGTAAGGTTTGCTTCCCTTTGAAGACCTTCTGTGGTGTAGTTAGTAGCATCTTGTCACAGTAATTATGTGTCCTAGGTTCAAGTCCCTTTCGGGGTAAAAATAATTCATGTTTTCACATATGGTAATGTGCTTATTTGATTACTGTTCGTCACAAATGAGATTGAAATTTAAATTAAATGCGAAAACGAAGTCAATAGTGAGGTTGGGGGGAAACTGTAATATGAACAGAGTGGCATTCAGACAGAATGCGTTCATTCCTAATATAGCAGATATAGCTGTAAGTTTTGTTTCCCTTTTAAGACCTCCTGTGGTGTAGTTGGTTGCGCCTTGCCACAGTAATTATGTGTCCTAGGTTCAACACCCGGTCGGGGTAAAAGTTATGTTTCCCTTTTAAGACCTCCTGTGGAGTAGTTGGTTGCGCCTTGCCACAGTAATTATGTGTCCTAGGTTCAACTCCCGGTCGGGGTAAAACTTATATATATATATATATATATATATATATATTATATATATATTATATATATATATATTATATATATATATATATATATATATATTTTTGTGTGTGTGTGTGTGTGTGTGTGTGTGTGTGTGTGTGTGTGTGTGTGTGTACAACGCATAAAAAAAAAACCAGGCCAGGCATCGAGTGAAGTAAAACCGGTGGGCCAAAATAAAGAAACAGAAGCTTAGGGTGTGGCAGGAAACAGCTATATTTAATGTCTATTATTTTATTTTATTTTTTATCCAGTTATTTCATCACTTTTAAGTACATCTTCATGTATCGTTATCACTTACATAAGAAGTACATCTCTCGGTATACTAAGAAGAAGAAGAAGAAGAAGAAGAAGAAGAAGAAGAAGAAGAAGAAGAAGAAGAAGAAGAAGAAGAAGAAGAAGAAGGAGAAGAAGAAGAAGAAGAAGAAGGAGAGAAGAAGGAGGAGGAGGAGGAGGAGGAGGAGGAGGAGAAGAAGAAGAAGAAGAAGAAGAAGAAGAAGAAGAAGAAGAAGAAGAAGAAGAAGAAGAAGAAGAAGAAGAAGAAGAAGAAGAAGAAGAAGAAGAAGAAGAAGAAGAAGGATGAATAAACTGACCAGACATATATGCACACTTACATAAATATTTGCATCAACAAAAACGCACATACGAACATACTGCAAATACATACATAAACACCTTTTGCCCACCAGACCCTTGGTCATCCGGCCTTTGGTTCATCACTCTCTTGGTCATCAGGCCTTTGGACCATCACCCCCAAGGTCATAAGGCATATTGTCCGTTTGTTTCTTGGACCATTACTCCCTTGGTTCATCAGGCCTTTAATCCTTCAGTCCCTTGGTCATCATGCCTTTGATTCATCTAGTCTTTGGGCCATCTCTCTCTCGCTATCACTCCCTTGGACCATATTACCTTGGTCTGTCAGGCCCTTAGTCTATCAAGCCTTATGTCCATTAGACCCCCAGTCCATTAATACCTTGACAATCACCCAAATGGCTCATTGAGTCCTTGGACCATCACTCTCTTAGTCCATTGTGCCGTTAGATTATCATGACTAATGTTCATCAGGCCCTTGGTCCATCACTCCCTTGGTTATCATGGATTGGTCCATCACTCCATGGTTTGGTACATCACTCTTGGCCATCAAGTCCTTGTTCCATCAAGTACTTGATCCACCACTCCCTTGGTCCAAATAGGCCATTGGTTCACCGAGCCCTTGGTCCATTAGCAACAAGACTTCTGCCCCTTGACCATAGTATTTCAACGACAGGACCTTCCAACTGCTCTATAAATGAGGCAGGGAAGATAACAAACATATATATATATATATATATATATATATATATATATATATATATATATATATATATATATATATATATATATATATATATATATATATATATATAGTATGCATATGCATATGTATGTACGTATATATGTATGTATGTATATGTATATACGTATGTATGCATCAGTATGTTTATATGCCTGTATCTTTCAACCCAACTTACATAAATATACAAATTCCTAAGAGATATTGATGATACTTTGGCTTCAAAACTCCCTATCTGATTACCTGGAGGTGTTCCCTTGTTGCTAACCTAAAAACGGGTATAAAAAAAATGGGCGGGTTGACCTTGGGTACTGCAGAAAATTGGGGCATCTCCAGGATACTACAAAAGGACATTTTAGAACAAGATCATCTTCTGTGGAAGCATCTTCAGAAACTCTCTCCCTCCACAATGATTTTGGAGAAAGTAAGTCAAAATTTGTTTCTTTTCTTGATATATATATATATATATATATATATATATATATATATATATATATATATATATATAATATATATGTATGTGTGTGTGTGTGTGTGTGTGTGTGTGTGTGTGTGTGTGGTGTGTGTGTACTTACCTAATTGTGTTTACGGGAAAGAGCCCAAAGCTCGTATCTTCCCGTCTTCTGATCGGTTCCATTTTATACTTAGTGATACTTATACCTGTCCTTAAAACTATGGAATGAGATAGCATTAACTACCTCCTCGCTTTGCCAATTCCAATTATCAACTACTCTTACACTGAAAAAGTATTTCCTTACATCCTGCAAAGAAGTTTTCTTACGAAGCCTCAAACTATGACCTCTAGTTCTAGAGCCAGCCATATCAAAATATCGATCCCTATCCACTCTACCATAACCATGAAGGAATTTAAAGACTGTCTCCATATCCCCTCTCAATCTTCTAGCTTCGAGTGATGGTAAGTCTAATTCCCTCAGCCTCTCATCATAACTGATATTGCGTATTTCTGGCACCAGTTTCGTGGCATGTCTTTGAACTTTTTCAAGCTTAAATATGTGCTTTTTGAAGTGCGGATTCCAAAAGGGGGCTGCATATTCGAGTTTTGGCCTCACATAGGTTACATAAATATTTCTGAACATTTCCTTGTCCATGTGCCTGAAGGCTACCCTTACATTTGATAAGAATGCATATGCTGCCCTTACTATGCCATTTATATGTATTTCTGGAGACAAATCTGCCAGTATGTTTACTCCTAGGTCTCTCTCATTTTCTGTCTCTTGAAGTTGTACTCCAGCCACCGAGTAGTCAAGCTTGGGCCTTCTTGCACTTGTACCCATTCTCATGACCTTACATTTTGAAGTATTGAATTTCATTAGCCACTTTTCTGACCACTCATGCAGATTATTTAGATCCTCCTGAAGTTCTCTACCATTGTTCTCGTTTTTTACTTTCTTCACAATCTTTGCATCATCTGCAAACATGATGCAAAGATTGTGAAGAAAGTAAAAAACGAGAACAATGTGTGTGTGTGTGTGTGTGTGTGTGTGTGTGTGTGTGTGTGTGTGTGGATTACCTAATTGTGTTTACGGGAAAGAGCCCAAAGCTCGTATCTTCCCGTCTCCTCATCGGTTCCATTTTAGACTTAGTGATACTTATCATACCTGTCCTTAAAACTATGGATTGAGATAGCATTAACTACCTCCTCGCTTAGCCAATTCCAATTATCAACTACTCTTACACTGAAAAAGTATTTCCTTACATACTGCAAACAAGTTTTCTTACGAAGCTTCAAACTATGACCTCTAGTTCTAGAGCCAGCCATATCGAAATATCGATCCCTATCCACTCTATCATAACCATGAAGGAATTTAAAGACTGTCACCATATCCCCCCTTACTCTTCTAGCTTCGAGTGATGGTAAGTCTAATTCCCTCAGCCTCTCATCATAACTGAGATTGCGTATTTCTGGCACCAGTTTCGTGGCATGTCTTTGAACTTTTTCAAGCTTAGCTATGTGCTTTTTCAAGTGCGGATTCCAAAAGGGGGCTGCATATTCGAGTTTTGGCCTCACATAGGTTACATAAATATTTCTGAACATTTCCTTGTCCATGTGCCTGAAGGCTACCCTTACATTTGATAAGAATGCATATGCTGCCCTTACTATGCCATTTATATGTATTTCTGGAGACAAATCTGCCAGTATGTTTACTCCTAGGTCTCTCTCATTTTCTGTCTCTTGAAGTTGTACTCCAGCCACCGAGTAGTCAAGCTTGGGCCTTCTTGCACTTGTACCCATTCTCATTACCTTACATTTTGAAGTATTGAATTTCATTAGCCACTTTTCTGACCACTCATGCAGATTATTTAGATCCTCCTGAAGTTCTCTACCATTGTTCTCGTTTTTTACTTTCTTCACAATCTTTGCATCATCTGCAAACATATTCATGAATGAATTTACAGACTCTGGTAGGTCATTTACATATACAAGGAACAAAAGTGGCCCTAAAACTGAACCCTGTGGAACTCCACTACTAACTCTTCTCCATTCCGACACTGAGTGTCTTACTCTAACCCTCTGTTCCCTTCCTTCTAAGTAAGTTTTTATCCATTCCAAAACATTTCCACCTATTCTAGCCATTGAGTGCAGCTTCCTAATAAGTCTCCCATGTGGAACAGTGTCAAACGCTTTCTGGAAGTCTAGGAATATGCAATCTGCCCAGCCCTCTTTTTCCTGTAAGATTTGGCTTACCTCATCATAAAATTCTAATAAGTTTGTTACTGTTGATCTACCTTCTCTGAAGCCATGTTGCCTCACTGACAAAAAGTTGAAGGATTCCAAGTGAAGAGAGATATGTTTCCTTAGTAGTTTCTCCATAACTTTGCAAACTATGCTGGTCAAGGAAACTGGTCTATAGTTCAGAGCCGTATCCCTCCTTCCCTTTTTGAAGATAGGTATCACATTTGCTTGTTTCCAGCATCTTGGAATCTCCCCCAACTCCAGTGACTCCTTAAATATGATACTTAGTGCCACTGATATTGTGTTTGCGCATTTTTTATGCACATGAGGGGATATGTCATCAGGACCTGTAGCTTTATGAACATCTAAATCCATCAGTGCTTTGCATACCTCTGTGGCTGTAAGGTTGATGTTCTCTAATACCGGCCCTTGAGCTTCTATCACTGCAATCTGAGGGGGTGGGGTATTTTCTACTGTAAATACTGACTGAAACTCCTTGTTCAATTCTTTGCAGATCTCTTCATCCGTCTCAGTGATGCTTCCATCCGCTCTCTTTAGCCTTAAAACCTGTTCTTTTACCTTCAGTTTTCCTCTGATAAAGCTGTGGAAAAGCTTGGGATTTTCTTTAGCCTTCCTGGTGATGTCTCTCTCATAATCTCTCTCTGCCTCTCTCCTTTTACTTAGGTAGTCATTTCTTGCTCTTTTGTAGGTTTGCCAGGCATTTATGTTTTTTCTCCTCCTATACCTTTTCCAGCATTTGTCTCTCCACTCCTTAGCTCTTTTACACCCATTATCGAACCATTTCTCTCTGGCATGAATTACACCTACTTCGGTGACAGGTATGCAGCAATCTACTATCTTCCCATATTTCTCACAAAAGATGTCATACATTTCTTGTACAGATTTGTTGTAAAATAAGGTTCTCCAGTCAATAACTGCAAAAAGCTCATTCATTTTGATGTAATCTCCTTTCTGATAGTTCCTCCTCATGTCCTCAGTGCCTCTACTCTCAGGAAGAATATCTTCAATGATATACTCCATCAACAACACACAGTGGTCACTCTTTCCAAATGGTGGTTCATACTCAATATTTTCAATATCCAACACATTATCTGTGAACACTAGATCAAGTAGTGATGGCTCATCCCCACCCCTGGCCCTTGTTGGTTCCATTACATGTTGGTGTAGGAAATTCCCTTGTACGCAATCTAGGAATCTTGCCCCGAATGAGTCCTCACCACTGTGTGGGTCAAGATTTATCCAATCTATCTCTTTATGATTAAAGTCTCCCATAATCAGAATCCTACACTTTTTTCCCGTGCCATGTTAACAACTGAGTTTATGACTTCAATAGTACCTATATGACTTTTCTCATAAACTTCAAGCCTATTTTGGTTCCTTGGTGGGTTGTATACAACAGTTATTATAATGCTCTCTGGCCCAGTATTTATGCGAGTAACAAGAAATTCCTTGAACTCACTTTCTATAGCCAAGTTTATTTCTTCAACTTGAATCCTCTCACTTATGAGCAGTGCTATCCCTCCACCAGTCCTCTCAGATCTTTCAACCCTTAGTATTCTGAAGCCCTTAGGAAAAACTGTGACACTGTTTATGTCCTCACTCAACTTAGTCTCTGTAATTGCTACTATATCTGCCTTACTGTTGTGAATCCTATCTTTTAATTCTACTGCCTTACCAGCTAATCCATCAGCATTTGTGTATAACAATCTTAATGAGGCCCCATCCCCTGATCTTCTGTCATTATCTTCTTTATCTCCCCTTTGTCTGGAAGTACTCTGTAACGAAAATTTTTCTTCTCTTCTTCATTTCTTTCATCATTTAACCTTCTTGCCTCTTGCAACAAGTTTTTGATCTTTCCCATCTCTTCCTGTGTTCTGTATCGTCTAATGAACACTTCTTTGCATTCTTGAAGGTCTTTTAGACTTTTTTTTCTCAACAATATTTCCCTACATGTTTCCCCTCTCTCAAAGGTTACTTTTGTTGGTCTCGGCTTTCCTTCCCTCGAATATTTACCTAGTTGGTGTATGTTTACAATATCCTCAGGGCCACATACTACTCCAAGCTTTCTTATCAGGTCTACAACCCTAGCTTTATTTTCTTCAAGTCTCCCCTGCCATGTTGGCTTCTGGGATTCACTTATGCCTGAGATTACCACTGTCTTCTCCTTATCAAGTGCCTGTCTGATGAGCGGGTTTGCCCTTTCCATCACAACGTCTTTCATTTTTTCGATTACTGTCTCTTTATAGTCAACTGTTTGTATGTTTTCCAGTGCCACCACCTTTACAGCCTCTTTTACTGCCACATTCCCCTTTGTGCATCAGCAAAGGACGTTTTCATGGCATCATTTTCCATATTCAGCTCCTGGAACTCTTTTCTGAACTGTTCAATGTTTTCCTTAATCTGGACATTCCAAGCAGCAATCTCGTCTCTCTCAGAAGAGAGCAGTGAACTAACATCTAATTCCTTTAGGTTGTCATTCAGCTGTTTGTTTTTATCTTCTTGTTTAGAAATTCTAGATTCTAGTTGACTCTTTTCCCCTTCCAGCTTCTTTATTCTTTTTTCTAGTTCCTTTCTCTCCTGCCCTTGTGTTTTATTTGCTTCCTCCAAAGATCTTATTTGTTCTCTGAGTGTTTCATTCTCTTTCATTTCTCCATCCATATTGTGTGTGTGTGTGTGATTACCTAATTGTGATTACCTAATTGTGTTTACGGGAAAGAGCACAAAGCTCGTATCTTCCCGTCTCCTCATCGGTTCCATTTTAGACTTAGTGATACTTATCGTACCTGTCCTTAAAACTATGGATTGAGATAGCATTAACTACCTCCTCGCTTAGCGAATTCCAATTATCAACTACTCTTACACTGAAAAAGTATTTCCCTACATCCTGCAAAGAAGTTTTCTTACGAAGCTTCAAACTATGACCTCTAGTTAAACTATGACCTCTGTGTGTGTGTGTGTGATTACCTAATTGTGTTTACGGGAAAGAGCCCAAAGCTCGTATCTTCCCGTCTCCTGATCGGTTCCATTTTTAGACTTAGTGATACTTATCATACCTGTCCTTAAAACTATGGATTGAGGTAGCATTAACTACCTCCTCGCTTAGCGAATTCCAATTATCAACTACTCTTACACTGAAAAAGTATTTCCTTACATCCTGCAAACAAGGATATTATATATATATATATATATATATATATATATATATATATATATATATATATATATATATATATATATATATATATATATATATATAGATAGATAGATAGATAGATATACAAACATATTAGGACACAGTAAAAGCGCTTCCTACCTAACAAGTATAGCTGAGGAAAGTTTTCAACATCGATTTAGGTGAAAATAAGTCATATTGTAAACTCTTCTAACTACTGTCCACTCAACAGACTTAATATCTCGAAAATATTGAGCTTATCATGCACAAGGCTACAGGCCAGAGGTGAAGGAACATTTAACATTATATCAAGCACAAATATTGAACAAATAAATCCTGTTCTGCACATTTGAACACACAAACATATTAAAATTTCTGAACACCTTATTAATAGTACAGAGATGTATGTACGTATGTATGTTCAGTACGTATGTGTGTTTATATGTATGTATATACTTGAGTATGTAAGCTTACATATGCATGCAAGAATGTATATGCATATATGTATATATAAGTACGTGTATATATGTACGTACGTGTGTTTATATGTATGAGTATACTTGAGTATGTAAGCTTACATACGCATGCGAGTAAGTATGTAAATGTGTATGCAGGTATGCATATGTAAGTACGTATATATATGCTTATATGTCGGCATTTATGCTCGCATGTAAGTACGTGTATATATATATGTTTATATGTCTGCATTCATGTAGTATGTAAGTGTGTAAGTTTTTGTCTATGTATGCATACGTGTATGTAGGCCTTTATGTAAGTATGTATGTATGTATTTGCAATATCTTCGCATGTGCGTTTTTGTTGATGCAAATATTTATCTAAGTGTACATATATGTACGTGAGTATGTATGCGTGTAGGTAGGCTATAATTTTATATATATATATATATATATATATATATATATATATATATATATATATATATATATATATATATATTAATAACACTGAACTGTTAACATAGTCTAAAATGGAAGGAAAAGCCCATTAAATAAAATAACGAAAATATATATAAATAAAGTACTTATTAATTCCGTGACCATAGCTGGTCACCTTATCAAAGTACTCTGAGAAGGTGACCAGCTTAGGTCACGAAATTAATAAGTACTTTATTTATATATATTTTCGTTGTTTTATTTAATGGGCTTTTCCTTCCATATATATATATATATATATATATATATATATATATATATATATATATATATATATATATATATATATATATATATATATTAGTCTCCGTGACAAAATGGTAGCGTCTGCGACTCTGAGGCGGCAGGTCGAGGGTTCGCACCCCGTCGCGGACTGAGGTTAGTAAGGGCATACACTCAGGGTAACGATTACATCTGCCAAAACAAGTCCTTCGTAAGAAGGCAACCGTCCTAGCCCTTAGTAGAAAAGGGAGTTCGTGACATAGAACCGAATCCAATC
>JAXCGZ010013252.1:177500-192500 GCA_037179515.1 Halocaridina rubra | reverse complement strand
TTTACCTTTTCTGTTATGGTCAACATCTTCCTTTGCCGCTTAGGCATACCACCAGAAGCCGTAGAAAATGGACACTTGGGAGGCACAACGTATTAAGGAGCACAACGTGAACGGCGCAAACGTGAGTAGACTGAACGGGTGAGGCGACACAATGGAAGATGCTGGGAGGATGAAGCATCAATCAAAAAGCCAATCAGACCCCATGATACAGAACATGCAGAAAAGCAATTCTGTGATTCGCTGTAGGTGCAACTCTTTGTGTTTTCCAAGACACCAATACAGTGTATGCTATCGTACAATATTTTACATGGTGCAGTACTGTGAGTTGCATGTTTAAATTTATGTCTTTTTCTATTTTTTACTGTTTTATTATTCTTAGGCTAAGAAATACTTTTTTTTAATCAGTAAAATAATAAAAATACTGGAAATTTTAATATGTACTTGTTCATGTAGATGAGACCCTTTTCGTTTTCCAAAACGCCAACACCGGTATCGTATTTTACATGGTGCAATACTGGGAGTTACAAGTTTAAATTTATGTCCTTTATTTTTCTACTGTTATATTATTCTTAGGCTAGGAAATAGTTTTTTATTATCAATAAAATGATGAAAATACTGGAAATTTTAATATCTACTAGCTCACATAGGTGCGACCATTTTCGTTTTCCGAAACGCCGACACCGGTATCGTACTTTCTATGGTGCAGAGTTACATGTTTAAATTGTTGGTTTTTACTGTTTTTTACTGTTTTATTATTCTTAGGCTGGGAAGTACTATTTTTTATCAATAAAATAATGAATTTTTTTTTCAATGAAATAATGAAAATACTGAAAACTTTGATATTTTGATATTTTAATATTCTCGCATATACCTAGAAAAAAAAAGCTCGCCAAAAAAAAACGCGATGCCCTGAATTTGCGAAAGGTGAACTGCGATATAGCGAGGGTTCACTGTAGTTCTGAAGTCCTAAACTCAATTAATCAATAAGGACAGTACATAACATTCTTCTAAGAACCTAAGATATGTATTACCTAACTCAGGTATTAGGCCGCTTTCACACCAAAGTGACACGTCGCAAGTGGCATGCCACGTGGCACACCAGTTGAAAACGAACATCTGGAAATATATGAAACCTTTCTCACAGATGTGGCGTGACACGTCCCATGTACCAGGTGCAACTTGCGTCGCAAGTAGCACGTGACACATGAGACGTGTCATTCTACTTCTTTGTGAAAGGTTTCATTTATTTCCGGATATACGCTTTCAGCTGGCATGCCACATGAGACGTACCACTTTGGTCTGAAAGCAGCTTTATGTAAGGAGAGTGTAACAGCATCTTTTGAAGTTACCCATTGCTTAACTTAAAGCCACACGATTTCTTTTTGATATCACAGCCTCACTGTCGAGACATCCAAGAAAAAGGAGTCACTCAGAATAATTATGCTAGTCACGATAATAAAAAAAAATAACTAGAGTAGTGGGTTAAGCTTGTACTTAATTTTGATATTACATTTTATTCTATTTTTCAGGCAATCGGGTACAATGCAAACTTATCATTTGATGGATCTCTTAAACACATATTTAAATGCAGATTCGTATTTGAGGCTAAATTGATTATAGGACAGATATATATATATATATATATATATATATATATATATATATAATATATATATATATATATATATATATATATACATATATATATATATATATATATATATATATATATATATATATATATATATATATATATATATATATATACATATATATATATATATATATATATATATATATATATATATATATATATATATATATATATATATATATATTATATATATATATATATTATATATATATATATATATATATATATATATATATATGTTCCGGTTAACGTCATTGACTTCCTTTTCTACCAAGGACCAGGACGGTTGCCTTCTTGCGAGAGACTTGTTTTGGCTTTTATAATCGTTACCCTGAGTGCATGCCCTTGCTAACCTCAGACCGTGACAGGGTGCGAACCCTCGACCTGACTCCTCAAAGTCACGGACTCTACCTCTTGAGTCACGGTGACTAGGACAGATAAATATATATATATATATATATATATATATATATATATATATATATATATATATATATATATATATATATATATATATATATATATATATATATATATATATATATATATATATATATATATATATATATATATATATATATATCAAATAAACACATTACCATATGTGAAAACATGAATAATTTTTACCACTACTGGGACTTAAACCTTGGACATATAATAACTATGCCGAGGCGCTACCAACTACACCACGACAGGTCTAAAAGGGAAACACACCTTACAGATTTTATCTGCTATACATGGATTAACGCATTTTATCTGAATGCCACTCTGTTCATATTACAGTTTCCTCCAACCTCACTTGTGGCTTCATTTTCGCATTTAATTCAACTCCCAATCAAATTCGGGACTAACTATAGTCAAATAAGCATATTATCATATGTGAAAACATGAATAATTTTTACCCCGACCGAGACTTGAACCTAGGACATAGAATTACAATGCAAGGCACTACCAACTACACCACAGAATGGTCTAAAAGGGAAAAGCATCTTACAGCTTTTATCTGCTATACAAGGATGAACGCATTCTATCCGAACGATATTGGGAGTTGAATTAAATGCAAAAACGAAGCAACGAGTGGGGTTGGGGGAAACTGTAATATGAAAAGAGTGGCATTCAGATAGAATGAATTCATCCTTGTATAGCAGATAAAATCTATAAGGTGTGTTTCCCATTTAAACCTTCTGTGGTGTAGGTGGTAGCGCCTTGGTATAGTAATTATATGTACTAGGTTCAAGTACTGGTCGGGGTAAAAATTATTAATGTATTCATATATGGTAATGTGCTTATTTGATTATAGCTAGCCCCGAATGAGATTGAGAGTTGAATTAAATGCGAAAACGAAGCCACGAGTGAGGTTGGGGGAAACTGTAATATGAACAGTGGCATTCAGATAGAATGCATTCATCCCTGTATAGCAGATAAAAGCTGTAAGGTGTGTTTCCCTTTTAGACCTTCTGTGGTTTAGTTGGTAGTGCTTTGGCATAGTAATTATATGTCCTAGGTTCAAGTCTCGGTCAGGGTAAAAATTATTCATATATATATATATATATATATATATATATATATATATATATATATATATATATATATATATATATATATATATATATATATATATATATATGTATATATATATATATATATATATATATATATATATATATATATATATATATATATATATATATATATATATATATATATATATATATATATATATAGAGAGAGAGAGAGAGAGAGAGAGAGAGTTTCATGGAGTTACAGGGAAAGGATTAGTATCTCATAGATCTTGCAGTGCACGCTGAGGAGAGACTCCATGATTACTTGGGAACACATATTCAATACGTACTCAAGCTTCCTCTTGATCTACTCTGCGGTAATACTACTTGCAACTTTCTCTAGAAACTGATTACTGGTTGAACAAATCTTGTATGTGAAGATATTTTCACATACGCTAGTGTTAAGCTTTTCAGTATCTAACTTTCTTAGATAGATATATATATATATATATATATATATATATATATATATATATATATATATATATATATATATATATATATATATATATATATATATATATAGAGAGAGAGAGAGAGAGAGAGAGAGAGAGAGAGAGAGAGCCATACAATAATATACAGGACTCTCTCAGTGAAGCACACGGCACTTACTCAATATTCGTATTCAGAACCATAATATCTTCGTTTTTGATCTTATTCAGTCTCGAAGAGATTGCAACATATTCAGTTTTTGTTAGACTTCGACCATCTGCAACTCTCTGTTAAATAAATAAAAGCCACACTGAAAGAAAAGAGTTTTACCATTTTTTTTTACCTTGTATGAATAAAAAAAAGCCTGTGTAATGAGCCAACTTTCAGAAATTATTATTTTTTTTATTTATTTATCTATTTATTTATTTATTGTGTATAACTACTTCACTTCCGTCCTATTCTCTTAATACACCATTATGCCATTGATTATGGAATGAAATTCAAGATTAATTGAGCGCATGTACCTTTTTGAGATGTACCACTGTTGCTACTCATACAGTTATTATCAGAAAATAATGACCAAATCATAAGAATTTTACCAACCTCAACGAGAGATAGTAGTGCATTATATGCATTGCAGTGAAGGCTGAATTGGACATCACCATTGTTTGGACTAAGACCCAACAATCTGATGCTGTACTGAAGACGGTCCAACTGTCCCATTAAGCCAAGAAGACCAGATTCACATGACTCTGTTAACACCAAATAAACAATTGTAAGTACATGGATATGCCTTCATGACTTATTTCAATTAGAAACTGACCAAATAAAATTATGAAGCAATTAGATTACTAATAAGTAAGAATCCAAAAAAGGTCAGACACAATATATGAGGCCTTACTAGGTTTTCCACATACACCAATGATATTTTGCATGCCCAAATACTTATTTTTGATACTACTGTACCTCTCTCTTTGATAACACCCATCTTCTTTATAGGAGAATCTCTGAATCTGAAATCTGAAAATGTTTGCAACAAAAGCTCTGGCAGTTGAAATCTTGCTCTCTGACCAAGCCGAACTTCTTTCATTTTATTAATTTCGGACACAATATCTTCCATTCTTGTAATAAGATCCGACAATAGTGCAGACAACTCAAGAGCTCTCTGCAGAGCATCAGCTCTAACAAGACACTCCTGCAGTTCATTAGATACCTGGACCATTTTAATTTCAATGTCTTTTAATTGATTACTCAGTTGCAGCAGTGGATCTACAAGATAACTTGCACAAGGTGAACACGTTCGCTCATAGCAGCATTTGCAACCTGCTGAACATCCAAGATTATGGAAATCTTCGTTCCAGTCACAAGAAATGTCAAAAGGAAGACATATGCCATCACAAGCAAATGAATCTATTACTCCACATGTTAGTGGAGAGGGTCCAGAACTTGGCCCTGAAGAAGGTGAAGTGGGTCCAGAACCTGGTCCTGAAGATGGTGTGGTGTGTCCAGGCCCAGACCCTGAAGATGGAGATGGTCCAGATCCCAGTGAAGGTGGAGAGGGTCCAGATACTGAGCCTGAAGATGGTGAAAAGGATCCAGAACCTGGTCCAGATGATGGTGAAGAGGATCCAGAACCTGGTCCAGATGATGGTGGAGAGGATCCAGAGCCTGATCCAGAAGATGGTGAAGATGGTCCAGAGCCTGGTCCTGATCCTGATGATGGTGAAGTGGGTCCAGGTCCAGACCCTGAAGATGGTGAAGTGGGTCCAGGTCCAGACCCTGAGAACGGCGATGGTCCAGATCCTGATGAAGGTTGAGAAGACCCAGATCCTGGGCCTGAAGATGGTGAATAGGATCCAGAGCCTGGTCCAGATGATGGTGGAGAGGATCCAGAACCTGGTCCAGATGATGGTGGAGAAGATCCAGAACCTGATCCTGGTGAAGATGGTCCAGAACCTGGTCCTGGTCCTGAAGATGGTGAAGTGGGTCCAGATCCTGGTCCTGGTCCAGAAGATGGAGATGGTCCAGATCCTGATGATGGTGGAGAGGGTCCAGATCCAGAGCTTGAGGATGGAGAAGAGGATCCAGAACCTGGTCCAGATGATGGTGAAGAGGATCCAGAACCTGGTCCAGATGATGGTGGAGAGGATCCAGAACCTGATCCTGAAGATGGTGAGGATGGACCAGAGCCTGGTCCAGATCCTGATGATGGTGAAGTGGGTCCAGGTCCAGACCCTGAAGATGGAGATGGTCCAGATCCTGATGAAGGTGGAGAAGACCCAGATCCTGAACCTGAAGAGGACCCAGAGCCAGGTCCAGATGATGGTGGAGTGGAACCAGAACCTGGTCCAGATGATGGTGGAGAAGATCCAGAACCTGATCCTGTTGAAGACGGTCCAGAACCTGATCCTGGTGAAGGTGGTCCAGAACCTGATCCTGGTGAAGTTGGTCCAGAACCTGGTCCTGATCCTGAAGGTGGTGAAGTGGGTCCAGGTCCAGACCCTGAAGATGAAGACGGTCCAGAGCCAGATGATGGTGGAGAGGGTCCAGATCCTGAGCTTGAGGATGGAGAAGAGGATCCAGAACCTGGTCCAGATGATGGTGAAGAGGATCCAGAACCTGGTCCAGATGATGGTGGAGAGGATCCAGAGCCTGATCCAGAAGATGATGAAGATGGTCTAGAGCCTGGTCCTGATCCTGATGATGGTGAAGTGGGTCCAGGTCCAGACCCTGATGATGGTGAAGTGGGTCCAGGTCCAGACCCTGAAGATGGAGATGGTCCAGATCCTGATGAAGGTTGAGAAGACCCAGATCCTGGGCCTGAAGATGGTGAAGAGGATCCAGAGCCTGGTCCAGATGATGGTGGAGAGAATCCAGAACCTGGTCCAGATGATGGTGGAGAAGATCCAGAACCTGATCCTGGTGAAGATGGTCCAGAACCTGGTCCTGGTCCTGAAGATGGTGAAGTGGGTCCAGATCCTGGTCCTGGTCCAGAAGATGGAGATGGTCCAGATCCTGATGATGGTGGAGAGGGTCCAGATCCAGAGCTTGAGGATGGAGAAGAGGATCCAGAACCTGGTCCAGATGATGGTGAAGAGGATCCAGAACCTGGTCCAGATGATGGTGGAGAGGATCCAGAACCTGATCCTGAAGATGGTGAGGATGGACCAGAGCCTGGTCCAGATCCTGATGATGGTGAAGTGGGTCCAGGTCCAGACCCTGAAGATGGAGATGGTCCAGATCCTGATGAAGGTGGAGAAGACCCAGATCCTGAACCTGAAGAGGACCCAGAGCCAGGTCCAGATGATGGTGGAGTGGAACCAGAACCTGGTCCAGATGATGGTGGAGAAGATCCAGAACCTGATCCTGTTGAAGACGGTCCAGAACCTGATCCTGGTGAAGGTGGTCCAGAACCTGATCCTGGTGAAGTTGGTCCAGAACCTGGTCCTGATCCTGAAGGTGGTGAAGTGGGTCCAGGTCCAGACCCTGAAGATGAAGACGGTCCAGAGCCAGATGATGGTGGAGAGGGTCCAGATCCTGAGCTTGAGGATGGAGAAGAGGATCCAGAACCTGGTCCAGATGATGGTGAAGAGGATCCAGTACCTGGTCCAGATGATGGTGGAGAGGATCCAGAGCCTGATCCAGAAGATGATGAAGATGGTCTAGAGCCTGGTCCTGATCCTGATGATGGTGAAGTGGGTCCAGGTCCAGACCCTGATGATGGTGAAGTGGGTCCAGGTCCAGACCCTGAAGATGGAGATGGTCCAGATCCTGATGAAGGTTGAGAAGACCCAGATCCTGGGCCTGAAGATGGTGAAGAGGATCCAGAGCCTGGTCCAGATGATGGTGGAGAGAATCCAGAACCTGGTCCAGATGATGGTGGAGAAGATCCAGAACCTGATCCTGGTGAAGATGGTCCAGAACCTGGTCCTGGTCCTGAAGATGGTGAAGTGGGTCCAGATCCTGGTCCTGGTCCAGAAGATGGAGATGGTCCAGATCCTGATGATGGTGGAGAGGGTCCAGATCCAGAGCTTGAGGATGGAGAAGAGGATCCAGAACCTGGTCCAGATGATGGTGAAGAGGATCCAGAACCTGGTCCAGATGATGGTGGAGAGGATCCAGAACCTGATCCTGAAGATGGTGAGGATGGACCAGAGCCTGGTCCAGATCCTGATGATGGTGAAGTGGGTCTAGGTCCAGACCCTGAAGATGGAGATGGTCCAGATCCTGATGAAGGTGGAGAAGACCCAGATCCTGAACCTGAAGAGGACCCAGAGCCAGGTCCAGATGATGGTGGAGTGGAACCAGAACCTGGTCCAGATGATGGTGGAGAAGATCCAGAACCTGATCCTGGTGAAGACGGTCCAGAACCTGATCCTGGTGAAGGTGGTCCAGAACCTGATCCTGGTGAAGTTGGTCCAGAACCTGGTCCTGATCCTGAAGGTGGTGAAGTGGGTCCAGGTCCAGACCCCGAAGATGAAGACGGTCCAGAGCCAGATGATGGTGGAGAGGGTCCAGATCCTGAGCTGGAGGATGGAGAAGAGGATCCAGAACCTGGTCCAGATGATGGTGAAGAGGATCCAGTACCTGGTCCAGATGATGGTGGAGAGGATCCAGAGCCTGATCCAGAAGATGGTGAAGATGGTCTAGAGCCTGGTCCTGATCCTGATGATGGTGAAGTGGGTCCAGGTCCAGACCCTGATGATGGTGAAGTGGGTCCAGGTCCAGACCCTGAAGATGGAGATGGTCCAGATCCTGATGAAGGTTGAGAAGACCCAGATCCTGGGCCTGAAGATGGTGAATAGGATCCAGAGCCTGGTCCAGATGATGGTGGAGAGGATCCAGAACCTGGTCCAGATGATGGTGGAGAAGATCCAGAACCTGATCCTGGTGAAGATGGTCCAGAACCTGGTCCTGGTCCTGAAGATGGTGAAGTGGGTCCAGATCCTGGTCCTGGTCCTGAATATGGAGATGGTCCAGATCCTGATGATGGTGGAGAGGGTCCAGATCCAGAGCTTGAGGATGGAGAAGAGGAGCCAGAACCTGGTCCAGATGATGGTGAAGAGGATCCAGAACCTGGTCCAGAGGTTGGTGGAAAGGATCCAGAACCTGATCCTGAAGATGGTGAGGATGGACCAGAGCCTGGTCCAGATCCTGATGATGGTGAAGTGGGTCCAGGTCCAGACCCTGAAGATGGAGATGGTCCAGATCCTGATGAAGGTGGAGAAGACCCAGATCCTGAACCTGAAGAGGATCCAGAGCCAGGTCCAGATGATGGTGGAGTGGAACCAGAACCTGGTCCAGATGATGGTGGAGAATATCCAGAACCTGATCCTGTTGAAGACGGTCCAGAACCTGATCCTGGTGAAGATGGTCCAGAACCTGATCCTGGTGAAGTTGGTCCAGAACCTGGTCCTGATCCTGAAGGTGGTGAAGTGGGTCCAGGTCCGGACCCTGAAGATGAAGACGGTCCAGAGCCAGATGATGGTGGAGAGGGTCCAGAACCTGGTCCAGATGATGGTGAAGAGAATCCAGAACCTGGTCCAGATGATGGTGAAGAGGATCCAGAACCTGGTCCAGATGATGGTGGAGAGGATCCAGAGCCTGATCCAGAAGATGGTGAAGATGGTCTAGAGCCTGGTCCTGATCCTGATGATGGTGAAGTGGATCCAGGTCCAAACCCTGAAGATGGTGAAGTGGGTCCAGGTCCAGACCCTGAAGATGGAGATGGTCCAGATCCTGATGAAGGTTGAGAAGACCCAGATCCTGGGCCTGAAGATGGTGAAGAGGATCCAGAGCCTGGTCCAGATGATGGTGGAGAGGATCCAGAACCTGGTCCAGATGATGGTGGAGAAGATCCAGAACCTGATCCTGGTGAAGATGGTCCAGAACCTGGTCCTGGTCCTGAAGATGGTGAAGTGGGTCCAGATCCTGGTCCTGGTCCTGAAGATGGAGATGGTCCAGATCCTGATGATGGTGAAGAGGGTCCAGATCCAGAGCTTGAGGATGGAGAAGAGGATCCAGAACCTGGTCCAGATGATGGTGAAGAGGATCCAGAACCTGGTCCAGATGATGGTGGAGAGGATCCAGAACCTGATCCTGAAGATGGTGAGGATGGACCAGAGCCTGGTCCAGATCCTGATGATGGTGAAGTGGGTCCAGGTCCAGGCCCTGAAGATGGAGATGGTCCAGATCCTGATGAAGGTGGAGAAGACCCAGATCCTGAACCTGAAGAGGATCCAGAGCCAGGTCTAGGTGATGGTGGAGTGGAACCAGAACCTGGTCCAGATGATGGTGGAGAATATCCAGAACCTGATCCTGGTGAAGACGGTCCAGAACCTGATCCTGGTGAAGGTGGTCCAGAACCTGATCCTGGTGAAGTTGGTCCAGAACCTGGTCCTGATCCTGAAGGTGGTGAAGTGGGTCCAGGTCCAGACCCTGAAGATGAAGACGGTCCAGAGCCAGATGATGGTGGAGAGGGTCCAGATCCTGAGCTTGAGGATGGAGAAGAGGATCCAAAACCTCGTCCAGATGATGGTGAAGAGGATCCAGAACCTGGTCCAGATGATGGTGGGGAGAACCCAGAACCTGATCCTGAAGATGGTGAGGATGGACGAGAACCTGGTCCAGATCCTGATGATGGTGAAGTGGGTCCAGGTCCAGACCCTGAAGATGGAGATGGTCCAGATCCTGATGAAGGTTGAGAAGACCCAGATCCTGGGCCTGAAGATGGTGAAGAGGATCCAGAGCCTGGCCCAGATGATGGTGAAGAGGACCCAGATCCTGGTCCAGATGATGGTGGAGAAGATCCAGAACCTGATCCTGGTGAAGATGGTCCAGAACCTGGTCCTGGTCCTGAAGATGGTGAAGTGGGTCCAGATCCTGGTCCTGGTCCTGAAGATGGAGATGGTCCAGATCCTGATGAAGGTTGAGAAGACCCAGATCCTGGGCCTGAAGATGGTGAAGAGGATCCAGAACCTGGCCCAGATGATGGTGAAGAGGACCCAGATCCTGGTCCAGATGATGGTAGAGAAGATCCAGAACCTGACCCTGGTGAAGATGGTCCAGAACCTGGTCCTGGTCCTGAAGATGGTGAAGTGGGTCCAGATCCTGGTCCTGGTCCTGAAGATGGAGATGGTCCAGATCCTGATGATGGTGGAGAGGGTCCAGATCCAGAGCTTGAGGATGGAGAAGAGGATCCAGAACCTGGTCCAGATGATGGTGAAGAGGATCCAGAACCTGGTCCAGATGATGGTGGAGAGGATCCAGAACCTGATCCTGAAGATGGTGAGGATGGACGAGAACCTGGTCCAGATCCTGATGATGGTGAAGTGGGTCCAGGTCCAGACCCTGAAGATGGAGATGGTCCAGATCCTGATGAAGGTTGAGAAGACCCAGATCCTGGGCCTGAAGATGGTGAAGAGGATCCAGAGCCTGGCCCAGATGATGGTGAAGATAATCCAGAACCTGATCCTGGTGAAGATGGTCCTGAACCTGGTCCTGATCCTGAAGATGATGAAGTGGGTCCAGGTCCAGACCCTGAAGATGAAGATGGTCCAGAGCTAGATGACGGTGGAGAAGGTCCAGATCCAGAGCTTGAGGATGGAGAAGAGGATCCAGAACCTGGTCCGGATGATGGTGGAGAGGACCCAGAACCTGATCCTGAAGATGGTGAGAGTGGACCAGAGCCTGGTCCAGATCCTGATGATGGTGAAGTGGGTCCAGGTCCAGACCCTGAAGAAGGAGGTGGTCCAGATCCTGATGAAGGTGGAGAAGGCCCAGGTCCTGAGCCTGAAGATGGTGAGGAGGATCCAGAGCCTGGTCCAGATGATGGTGAAGAGGATCCAGGACATGGTCCAGATGATGGTGGAGAAGATCCAGAACCTGATCCTGGTGAAGATGGTCCAGAACCTGAACCTGGTGAAGACGGTCCAGAACCTGGTCCTGGTTCTGAAGATGGTGAAGTGGGTTCAGGTCCAGACCCTGAAGATGAAGACGGTCCAGAGCCAGATGATGGTGGAGAGGGTCCAGGTCCAGAGCTTGAGGATGGAGAAGAGGATCCAGAACCTGGTCCGGATGATGGTGAAGAGGATCCAGAACCTGGTCCAGATGATGGTGGAGAGGATCCAGAACCTGATCCTGAAGACGGTGAGGATGAGCCAGAGCCTGTTCCAGATCCTGATGATGAGGAAGTGGGTCCAGGTCCAGACCATGCAGATGGTGATGTGGGTCCATGTCCAGATCCTGAAGCTGGAGATGGTCCAGATCCTAATGAAGGTGGAGAGGGCCCAGGTCCTGAGCCTGAAGATGGTAAAGAGGATCCAGAGACTGGCCCATATGATGGTGGAGAGGACCCAGAACCTGGTCCGGATGATGGTGGAGAGGATCCATTACCTGGTCCTGAAGATGGTGAAGATAGACCAGAACCTGGTCCTGGTCCTGAAGAAGGTGAAGTGGGTCTAGATCCAGACCCTGAAGATGAAGATGGTCCAGAGCCAGATGACGGAGGAGAGGGTCCAGATCCAGAGCTTGAGGATGGAGAAGAGGATCCAGATCCTGATCCAGATGATGAAGGAGAAGATCCAGATCCTAGTCCAGATTCTGAAGATGGTGGAGATGGTCCAGGTTCTTGTCCTGAGGAAGGAGAAGAGGGTTCAGAACCAGATCCTGGTCCTGAGGAAGGTGAAGTGGGTCCAGGTCCTATACAAGTTGCTGTTAGATCAATATTTGGAGTGCACGTATAACATCCCCTTGTCCAAATTCTTGAAGTGCAGTAACCTGCAATGTTCAAATATTTGCAATGCAAGAACAGAAAAGTGTGTTATGTTATTGCATTGAAGTTTTATATCTAATACATATATCGTATGTACTGGATGATTTTTGCCTAAAAATTATTTTAATTCTAAGGATATATATTTGCTTTACAACGATAAGAAAGTTGGTTGAACTTGAAATTTGGAAGAAAAAAAAAGTTTTCGAAAGAACACAAAGCTACTGAAAATGTTGGTATATCATGAATGGATACAACTATGCATTATCTTTTTAAAGAGTTCAGTTAGTAACATAGCTGGCTTTAGGTCACAAAATATTACCTCCAATGGCATCACATCTGGCCTCTAATATATGGGCCCTGTTGGTTTTGATAAAGTAAGAGCTAATGGCTTCAACTTGTGTCCAGAGCATCCTATAAGTTGCTAAAGATGATATGTAGCTATTAAAGATACTTTTCTCAACATCCGTCAAGAAGAGCATTACATTAGAAATATCATGGTTTACTGGAGGTAGTTCATTCAGAGAGTTATGTATCAAATCCCCTCCTGGTGGTATATAGAAGTCTAGGAGAGATTCATTGATGACCCTCACGCTTTCTCTAAGACTTAGGGACACTTGATACACCTGATTTAAGAGAAGACAAGTGTTTATTTCTGAATTGTTGATGAACTCAGATATCATCATAATAAATATCTTAGACAGACACTGAAATCTAATTTAATTGCCATGTCACTGGAGAAATAGAAATATGAGAATGCATACTTTATGAGTGATTATCAAATTACTCACATCATATAACTGGAAGAGATAAGGACAAATATCAACATGAGGAGTAGGTAACGATCTCTTATGCACAGGGTTAGCTGTTAATAAATAAATAAATAGATTAATTAATTAATAAATAGATAGATAGATAAATAGATAGATAGATAAATAGATAGATAGATAGATAGATAGATAGATAGATAGATAGATGATTAGTAGATTGGCCATGGCATCAGCCACCCGTTGAAATACTACAACTGAAGGTATTACGAATTCAACGAGGACTGGTCCAGACAACTCCGGGTTGAGTCTTCCTTCAGGACAGTTCTTTCCTTATGCCTATATCTACACTAAATATTCTGGCGTATTTGTTGCACATCTCTTGCTATCCAATTACATTTGACAAGTCACAACACTCCCCATATATGTTTCTTTTTGCTCTATTTTTTTTTTTATCATATTTGCTATATCTATGGAAGGTCCACAGCTTATGGCCCCCAGTACCTGGCATGGAGGGGTGTAAGAATCTCAGGGGATCTTGTTGACTCCACTATAGGCCTGAAGGTAGCCATGCCTGGTGGTAGTAATGCTTCTGCCCTTAACATTGCACCTCCTGATAGATTTGCTTCTCTCACTCTTCACTATTCTGACATTTGTGGCCTTAACTCTAATCTTTCATCTGTGGCACAGCACTTAGGTACTTCCCTCCCAAACCTCCTCCTTCTATCTGAAACCCAGCTGTCTAGGCATGCTTCCACTGACCCATTTCAAATCTCTCACTATAACCTGTATTCTCGTTTTCGTTCCAAGGGGGAAATCTGGCTAAAAATTTATCCCTCCACTACCATTATTTTCCTTTGCTTCTGCTACTGTTCTCCAAACTCCACTGACTTTGTGTCTTTCTTTGAATATTTTGTCCTCTTGCTATGAGTGATTGCCATCTTCTTGCCCACATGCTGAAGTTCTCTATATTGGAGACTTCAATGTACACCACAGAGAGTGGCTTCATTCTTCCTACGCTGATGTGGGAGGAAGTGAGGCCCTTGCTTTCTCTATTACTCACGATCTGGAGCAAATTATAAAAAAATCATACTCATGTTCCTGATTGGTGTGAACATGCAGCCAACACTCTTGACCTATATCTTACTTCTAACCCTTTAAACAACTCTTATTCTGTGCTTTCCCCTTTTGGTAAATCTGACCACTCTGTGATCTCAATCTCTTCCAATTTTGTTCCCCTTCACTAATCCCTCCTGCTGAGCACCGTCTTTGGCACTTTGAGCTTACAAAATGTGAAGATTTGCATATCTTCCTCTTTGACTTCCCATGGGATGATTACTGCTCTCGGTCACACAACCCTTATCAAGTAGCCCTAAAAGTTGCTGAGATCATTACCTTGGGAATAGAGGCTTACATCCCCTCCTCTACAAAAACTATTTCCCCCCTTAATCCTTGGTTTGACCGTGCCTGCTCCATGGCAATTCAGGCCAGGAATCGGACACACGGGTAATACCAAGCCTCTCCTTCTGATTTAACTGGCTCTGCCTTTATTGTAGCTAGGAATCGCTTTGCTGCTCATGATTCAAAGTTGTAAGGCTTTCTTTATAAGAAGGAAAGTTGATGACCTTAACTTCTCTCCCACTGACAAGAGTTTATGGTCCTTAGCCAAAAACCTTTCAAAAAACTTCTGTAACTCAAGCTTTTCCCCTCTGATGGTTCCATAGCTTGCTCTCCCACTGGCAAAGCCATTCTCTTTGGCTCTCATTTTATAGCCAACTCTTCTGTAAACAATTCTAGCACACCTGTCCCACAATC
>JAXCGZ010013252.1:157500-160000 GCA_037179515.1 Halocaridina rubra | reverse complement strand
ATCTGCAAACATATTCATGAATGAATTTACAGACTCTGGTAGGTCATTTACATATACAAGGAACAAAAGTGGCCCTAAAACTGAACCCTGTGGAACTCCACTACTAACTCTTCTCCATTCAGACACTGAGTGTCTTACTCTAACCCTCTGTTCCCTTCCTTCTAAGTAAGTTTTTATCCATTCCAAGACATTTCCACCTATTCTAGCCATTGAGTGCAGCTTCCTAATAAGTCTCCCATGTGGAACAGTGTCAAACGCTTTCTGGAAGTCTAGGAATATGCAATCTGCCCAGCCCTCTCTTTCCTGTAAGATTTGGCTTACCTCATCATAAAATTCTAATAAGTTTGTTACTGTTGATCTTCCTTCTCTGAAGCCATGTTGCCTCACTGACAAAAAGTTGAAGGATTCCAAGTGAAGAGAGATATGTTTCCTTAGTAGTTTCTCCATAAGTTTGCAAACTATGCTGGTCAAGGAAACTGGTCTATTGTTCAGAGCCGTATCCCTCCTTCCCTTTTTGAAGATAGGTATCACATTTGCTTGTTTCCAGCATCTTGGAATCTCCCCCGACTCCAGTGACTCCTTAAATATGATACTTAGTGCCACTGATATTGTGCTTGCGCATTTTTTAAGCACATGAGGGGATATGTCATCAGGACCTGTAGCTTTATGAACATCTAAATCCATCAGCGCTTTGCATACCTCTGTGGCTGTAAGGTTGATGTTCTCTAATACCGGCCCTTGAGCTTCTATCACTGCAATCTGAGGGGGTGGGGTATTTTCTACTGTAAATACTGACTGAAACTCCTTGTTCAATTCTTTGCAGATCTCTTCGTCCGTCTCAGTGATGCTTCCATCCTCTCTCTTTAGCCTTAAAACCTGTTCTTTTACCTTCAGTTTTCCTCTGATAAAGCTGTGGAAAATCTTGGGATTTTCTTTAGCCTTCCTGGTGATGTCCCTCTCATAATCTCTCTCTGCCTCTCTCCTTTTACTTAGGTAGTCATTTCTTGCTCTTTTGTAGGCTTGCCAGGCATTTATGTTTTTTCTCCTCCTATGCCTTTTCCAGCATTTGTCTCTCCACTCCTTAGCTCTTTTACACCCATTATCGAACCATTTCTCTCTGGCATGAATTACACCTACTATGGTGACAGGTATGCAGCAATCTACTATCTTCCCATATTTCTCACAAAAGATGTCATACATTTCTTGTACAGATTTGTTGTAAAATAAGGTTCTGTGTGTGTGTGTGTGTGATTACCTAATTGTGATTACCTAATTGTGTTTACGGGAAAGAGCCCAAAGCTCGTATCTTCCCGTCTCCTGATCGGTTCCATTTTTAGACTTAGTGATACTTATCATACCTGTCCTTAAAACTATGGATTGAGGTAGCATTAACTACCTCTTCGCTTAGCGAATTCCAATTATCAACTACTCTTACACTGAAAAAGTATTTCCTTACATCCTGCAAACAAGTTTTCTTCCGAAGCTTCAAACTATGACCTCTAGTTCTAGAGCCAGCCATATCGAAATATCGATCCCTATCCACTCTATCATAAACATGAAGGAATTTAAAGACTGTCACCATATCCCCCCTTACTCTTCTAGCTTCGAGTGATGGCAAGTCTAATTCCCTCAGCCTCTCATCATAACCGAGATTGCGTATTTCTGGCACCAGTTTCGTGGCATGTCTTTGAACTTTTTCAAGCTTAGCTATGTGCTTTTTCAAGTGCGGATTCCAAAAGGGGGCTGCATATTCGAGTTTTGGCCTCACATAGGTTACATAAATATTTCTGAACATTTCCTTGTCCATGTGCCTGAAGGCTACCCTTACATTTGATAAGAATGCATATGCTGCCCTTACTACGCCATTTATATGTATTTCTGGAGACAAATCTGCCAGTATGTTTACTCCTAGATCTCTCTCATTTTCTGTCTCCTGAAGTTGTACTCCAGCCACCGAGTAGTCAAGCTTGGGCCTTCTTGCACTTGTACCCATTCTCATTACCTTACATTTTGAGGTATTGAATTTCATTAGCCACTTTTCTGACCACTCATGCAGATTATTTAGATCCTCCTGAAGTTCTCTACCATTGTTCTCGTTTTTTACTTTCTTCACAATCTTTGCATCATCTGCAAACATATTCATGAATGAATTTACAGACTCTGGTAGGTCATTTACATATACAAGGAACAAAAGTGGCCCTAAAACTGAACCCTGTGGAACTCCACTACTAACTCTTCTCCATTCATACACTGAGTGTCTTACTCTAACCCTCTGTTCCCTTCCTTCTAAGTAAGTTTTTATCCATTCCAAGACATTTCCACCTATTCTAGCCATTGATTGCAGCTTCCTAATAAGTCTCCCATGTGGAACAGTGTCAAACGCTTTCTGGAAGTCTAGGAATATGCAATCTGCCCAGCCCTCTCTTTCCTGTAAGATTTGGCTTACCTCATCATAGAATTCTAATAAGTTTGTTACTGTTGATCTTCCTTCTCTGAAGCC
>JAXCGZ010013252.1:132500-152500 GCA_037179515.1 Halocaridina rubra | reverse complement strand
ATTTCTTGTTGCTCGCATAAATACTGGGTCAGAGAGCATTATAATAACTGTTGTATACAACCCACCAAGGAACCAAAATAGGCTTGAAATTTATGAGGAAAGTCATATAGGTACGATTGAAGTCATAAACTCAGTTGTTAACATGGCGCGGGAGAAAAAATGTAGGATTTTGATTATGGGAGACTTTAATCATAAAGAGATAGATTGGATAAATCTTGACCCACACAGTGGTGAGGACTCATTTGGGGCAAGATTCCTAGATTGCGTACAAGGGAATTTCCTACACCAACATGTAATGGAACCAACAAGAGCCAGGGGTGGGGATGAGCCATCACTACTTGATCTGGTGTTCACAGATAATGTGTTGGATATTGAAAATATTGAGTATGAACCACCAATTGGAAAGAGTGACCACTGTGTGTTGTTGATGGAGTATATCATTGAAGACATTCTTCCTGAGAGTAGAGGCACTGAGGACATGAGGAGGAACTATCCGAAAGGAGATTACATCAAAATGAATGTGCTTTTTGCAGTTATTGACTGGAGAACCTTATTTTACAACAAATCTGTACAAGAAATGTATGACATCTTTTGTGAGAAATATGGGAAGATAGTAGATTGCTGCATACCTGTCACCAAAGTAGGTGTAATTCATGCCAGAGAGAAATGGTTCGATAATGGGTGTAAAAGAGCTAAGGAGTGGAGAGACAAATGCTGGAAAAGGTATAGGAGGAGAAAAAACATAAATGCCTGGCAAACCTACAAAAGAGCAAGAAATGACTACCTAAGTAAAAGGAGAGAGGCAGAGAGAGATTATGAGAGGGACATCACCAGGAAGGCTAAAGAAAATCCCAAGCTTTTCCACAGCTTTATCAGAGGAAAACTGAAGGTAAAAGAACAGGTTTTAAGGCTAAAGAGAGCGGATGGAAGCATCACTGAGACGGACGAAGAGATCTGCAAAGAATTGAACAAGGAGTTTCAGTCAGTATTTACAGTAGAAAATACCCCACCCCCTCAGATTGCAGTGATAGAAGCTCAAGGGCCGGTATTAGAGAACATCAACCTTACAGCCACAGAGGTATGCAAAGCGCTGATGGATTTAGATGTTCATAAAGCTACAGGTCCTGATGACATATCCCCTCATGTGCTTAAAAAATGCGCAAACACAATATCAGTGGCACTAAGTATCATATTTAAGGAGTCACTGGAGTCGGGGGAGATTCCAAGATGCTGGAAACAAGCAAATGTGATACCTATCTTCAAAAAGGGAAGGAGGGATACGGCTCTGAACAATAGACCAGTTTCCTTGACCAGCATAGTTTGCAAACTTATGGAGAAACTACTAAGGAAACATATCTCTCTTCACTTGGAATCCTTCAACTTTTTGTCAGTGAGGCAACATGGCTTCAGAGAAGGAAGATCAACAGTAACAAACTTATTAGAATTTTATGATGAGGTAAGCCAAATCTTACAGGAAAGAGAGGGCTGGGCAGATTGCATATTCCTAGACTTCCAGAAAGCGTTTGACACTGTTCCACATGGGAGACTTATTAGGAAGCTGCAATCAATGGCTAGAATAGGTGGAAATGTCTTGGAATGGATAAAAACTTACTTAGAAGGAAGGGAACAGAGGGTTAGAGTAAGACACTCAGTGTCTGAATGGAGAAGAGTTAGTAGTGGAGTTCCACAGGGTTCAGTTTTAGGGCCACTTTTGTTCCTTGTATATGTAAATGACCTACCAGAGTCTGTAAATTCATTCATGAATATGTTTGCAGATGATGCAAAGATTGTGAAGAAAGTAAAAAACGAGAACAATGGTAGAGAACTTCAGGAGGATCTAAATAATCTGCATGAGTGGTCAGAAAAGTGGCTAATGAAATTCAATACCTCAAAATGTAAGGTAATGAGAATGGGTACAAGTGCAAGAAGGCCCAAGCTTGACTACTCGGTGGCTGGAGTACAACTTCAAGAGACAGAAAATGAGAGAGATCTAGCAGTAAACATACTGGCAGATTTGTCTCCAGAAATACATATAAATGGCGTAGTAAGGGCAGCATATGCATTCTTATCAAACGTAAGGGTAGCCTTCAGGTACATGGACAAGGAAATGTTCAGAAATATTTATGTAACCTATGTGAGGCCAAAACTCGAATATGCAGCCCCCTTTTGGAATCCGCACTTGAAAAAGCACATAGCTAAGCTTGAAAAAGTTCAAAGACATGCCACGAAACTGGTGCCAGAAATACGCAATCTCGGTTATGATGAGAGGCTGAGGGAATTAGACTTGCCATCACTCGAAGCTAGAAGAGTAAGGGGGGATATGGTGACAGTCTTTAAATTCCTTCATGGTTATGATAGAGTGGATAGGGATCGATATTTCGATATGGCTGGCTCTAGAACTAGAGGTCATAATTTGAAGCTTCGTAAGAAAACTTGTTTGCAGGATGTAAGGAAATACTTTTTCAGTGTAAGAGTAGTTGATAATTGGAATTGGCTAAGCGAGGAGGTAGTATCACTAAGTCTAAAAATGGAACCGATCAGGAGACGGGAAGATACGAGCTTTGGGCTCTTTCCCGTAAACACAATTAGGTAATCACAATTAGGTAATCACACACATATATATATATATATATATATATATATATATATATATATATATATATATATATATATATATATATATATATATATATATATATATATATATATATATATATATATATATATATATATATATATATATATATATATATATATATATATATATATATATATATATATATGTATATATGTGTGTGTGCGTGTGTGATTACCTAATTGTGATTGCCTAGTTGTGTTTACGGGAAAGAGCACAAAGCTCATATCTTCCCATCTCCTGATCGCTTCCATTTTATACTTAGTCATACTTATCGTACCTGTCCTTAAAACTATGGATTGAGATAGGATTAACTACCTCCTCGCTTAGCCAATTCCAATTATCAACTACTCTTACACTGAAAAAGTATTTTCTTACATCCTGCGAAGAAGTTTTCTTACGAAGCTTCAAACTATGACCTCTAGTTCTAGAGCAAGCCATATCAAAATATCGATCCCTATCCACTCTATCATAACCATGAAGGAATTTAAAGACTGTCACCATATACCCCACTCACTCTTCTAGCTTCGAGTGATGGTAAGTCTAATTCCCTCAGCCTCTCATCATAACTGAGATTGCGTATTTCTGGCACCAGTTTCGTGGCATGTCTTTGAACTTTTTCAAGCTTAGCTATGTGCTTTTTCAAGTGCGGATTCCAAAAGGGGGCTGCATATTCGAGTTTTGGCCTCACATAGGTTACATGAATATTTCTGAACCTTTCCTTGTCCATGTACCTGAAGGCTACCTTTACATTTGATAAGAATGCATATGCTGCCCTTACTATGCCATTTATATGTATTTCTGGAGACAAATCTGCCAGTATGTTTACTCCTAGATCTCTCTCATTTTCTGTCTCTTGAAGTTGTACTCCAGCCACCGAGTAGTCAAGCTTGGGCATTCTTGCACTTGTACCCATTCTCATTACCTTACATTTTGAAGTATTGAATTTCATTAGCCACTTTTCTGACCACTCATGCAGATTATTTAGATCCTCCTGAAGTTCTATACCATTGTTCTCGTTTTTTACTTTCTTCACAATCTTTGCATCATCTGCAAACATATTCATGAATGAATTTACAGACTCTGGTAGGTCATTTACATATACAAGGAACAAAAGTGGCCCTAAAACTGAACCCTGTGGAACTCCACTACTAACTCTTCTCCATTCAGACACTGAGTGTCTTACTCTAACCCTCTGTTCCCTTCCTTCTAAGTAAGTTTTTATCCATTCCAAAACATTTCCACCTTTTCTAGCCATTGATTGCAGCTTCCTAATAAGTCTCCCATGTGGAACAGTGTCAAACGCTTTCTGGAAGTCTAGGAATATGCAATCTGCCCAGCCCTCTCTTTCCTGTAAGATTTGGCTTACCTCATCATAAAATTCTAATAAGTTTGTTACTGTTGATCTACCTTCTCTGAAGCCATGTTGCCTCACTGACAAAAAGTTGAAGGATTCCAAGTGAAGAGAGATATGTTTCCTTAGTAGTTTCTCCATAACTTTACAAACTATGCTGGTCAAGGAAACTGGTCTATTGTTCAGAGCCGTATCCCTCCTTCCCTTTTTGAAGATAGGTATCACATTTGCTTGTTTCCAGCATCTTGGAATCTTCCCTGACTCCAGTGACTTTTTAAATATGATACTTAGTGCCACTGATATTGTGTTTGCGCATTTTTTAAGCACATGAGGGGATATGTCATCAGGACCTGTAGCTTTATGAACATCTAAATCCATCAGCGCTTTGCATACCTCTGTGGCTGTAAGGTTGATGTTCTCTAATACCGGCCCTTGAGCTTCTATCACTGCAATCTGAGTGGGTGGGGTATTTTCTACTGTTAATACTGACTGAAACTCCTTGTTTAATTCTTTGCAGATCTCTTCATCCGTCTCAGTGATGCTTCCATCCTCTCTCTTTAGCCTTAAAACCGGTTCTTTTACCTTCAGTTTTCCTCTGATAAAGCTGTGGAAAAGCTTGGGATTTTCTCTAGCCTTCCTGGTGATGTCCCTCTCATAGTGTCTCTCTGCCTCTCTCCTTTTACTTAGGTAGTCATTTCTTGCTCTTTTGTAGGTTTGCCAGGCATTTATGTTTTTTCTCCTCCTATACCTTTTCCAGCATTTGTCTCTCCACTCCTTAGCTCTTTTACACCCATTATCGAACCATTTCTCTCTGGCATGAATTACACCTACTTTGGTGACAGGTATGCAGCAATCTACTATCTTCCCATATTTCTCACAAAAGATGTCATACATTTCTTGTACAGATTTGTTGTAAAATAAGGGTCTCCAGTCAATAACTGCAAAAAGCTCATTCATTTTGATGTAATCTCCTTTCGGATAGTTCCTCCTCATGTCCTCAGTGCCTCTACTCTCAGGAAGAATATCTTCAATGATATACTCCATCAACAACACACAGTGGTCACTCTTTCCAATTGGTGGTACATACTCAATTTTTTCAATATCCAACACATTATCTGTGAACACTAGATCAAGTAGTGATGGCTCATCCCCACCCCTGGCCCTTGTGTGTGTGTGTGTGCATTTATATATATATATATATATATATATATATATATATATATATATATATAGATATATATATATATATATATATATATATATATATATATATATATATATATATATATATTTATATATCTGTATATATATATATATATATATATATATATATATATATATATATATATATATATATATATATATATATATATATATATATATATATCTATATATATATAAATATATATATATATATATATATATATATATATATATATATATATATATATATATATATATATATATATATATATATATATATATATATATATATATATATATATATATATATATATATATATATATATATATGAATGCAGTAGGATGGCCCATGGCACCAATCGCCCGTTGCATTACTACAGCCGGAGGGTGTTGTGGACTTAATTAAGACTGTCCTGGACAGTTCGATGTTAAGTCTTCCTTCAGTTATGGTTCTCTTTCTATTCCTACATCATCACCGAATGTCTTGGATATTCGTTACACACGTCTTATTATCGCTTCACATTTGACAAGTCACAACACTCCCCATCTCTGTTTCTCTTTCCGTTTTCTTCGTGCCCAGTTTTGATGAGAGTAGATTTTTTTTTTTTTTGGCCCGTGCTGGTGTCACAATCATAAAAGAAAAAAAACCATAATATATATGCATATACATATATAGTCATTCATACATACATATATACTGTATATATATATATATATATATATATATATATATATATATATATATATATATATATATATATATTTATATATGTATATATATATATATATATATATATATATATATATATATATATATATATATATATATATATATATATATATATATATATATATATATATATATATGTATATGTATATGTATGTATATATATATATATATATATATATATATATATATATATATATATATATATATATATATATATATATATATATATATATATATGTGTGATTACCTAATTGTGATTACCTAATTGTGTTTACGGGAAAGAGCCCAAAGGTCGTATCTTCCCGTCTCCTGATCGGTTCCATTTTAGACTTAGTGATACTTATCATACCTGTCCTTAAAACTATGGATTGAGATAGCATTAACTACCTCCTCGCTTAGCCAATTCCAATTATCAACTACTCTTACACTGAAAAAGTATTTCCTTACATCCTTCAAAGAAGTTTTCTTACCAAGCTTCAAACTATGACCTCTAGGTCTAGAGCCAGCCATATCGAAATATCGATCCCTATCCACTCTATCATAACCATGAAGGAATTTAAAGACTGTCACCATATCCCCCCTCACTCTTCTAGCTTCGAGTGATGGCAAGTCTAATTCCCTCAGCCTCTCATCATAACTGAGATTGCGTATTTCTGGCACCAGTTTCGTGGCATGTCTTTGAACTTTTTCAAGCTTAGCTATGTGCTTTTGCAAGTGCGGATTCCAAAAGAGGGCTGCATATTCGAGTTTTGGCCTCACATAGGTTACATAAATATTTCTGAACATTTCCTTGTCCATGTGCCTGAAGGCTACCCTTATATTTGATAAGAATGCATATGCTACCCTTACTATGCCATTTATATGTATTTCTGGAGACAAATCTGCCAGTATGTTTACTCCTAGATCTCTCTCATTTTCTGTCTCTTGAAGTTGTACTCCAGCCACCGAGTAGTCAAGCTTGGGCCTTCTTGCACTTGTACCCATTCTCTTTACCTTATATTTTGAAGTATTGAATTTCATTAGCCACTTTTCTGACCACTCATGCAGATTATTTAGATCCTCCTGAAGTTCTCTACCATTGTTCTCGTTTTTTACTTTCTTCACAATCTTTGCATCATCTGCAAACATATTCATGAATGAATTTACAGACTCTGGTAGGTCATTTACATATACAAGGAAGAAGAGTGGCCCTAAAACTGAACCCTGTAGAACTCCACTACTAACTCTTCTCCATTCAGACACTGAGTGTCTTACTCTAATCCTCTGTTCCCTTCCTTTTAAGTAAGTATTTATCCATTCCAAAACATTTCCACCTATTCTAGCCATTGATTGAAGCTTCCTAATAAGTCTCCCATGTGGAACAGTGTCAAACGCTTTCTGGAAGTCTAGGAATATGCAATCTGCCCAGCCCTCTCTTTCCTGTAAGATTTGGCTTACCTCATCATAAAATTCTAATAAGTTTGTTACTGTTGATCTACCTTCCCTGAAGCCATGTTGCCTCACTGACAAAAAGTTGAAGGATTCCAAGTGAAGAGAGATATGTTTCCTTAGTAGTTTCTCCATAACTTTGCAAACTATGCTGGTCAAGGAAACTGGTCTATAGTTCAGAGCCGTATCCCTCCTTCCCTTTTTGAAGATAGGTATCACATTTGCTTGTTTCCAGCATCTTGGAATCTCCCCCGACTCCAGTGACTCCTTAAATATGATACTTAGTGCCACTGATATTGTGTTTGCGCATATTTTAAGCACATGAGGGGATATGTCATCAGGACCTGTAGCTTTATGAACATCTAAATCCATCAGCGCTTTGCATACCTCTGTGGCTGTAAGGTTGATGTTCTCTAATACCGGCCCTTGAGCTTCTATCACTGCAATCTGAGGGGGTGGGGTATTTTCTACTGTAAATACTGACTGAAACTCCTTGTTCAATTCTTTGCAGATCTCTTCATCCGTCTCAGTGATGCTTCCATCCTCTCTCTTTAGCCTTAAAACCTGTTCTTTTACCTTCAGTTTTCCTCTGATAAAGCTGTGGAGAAGCTTGGGATTTTCTTTAGCCTTCCTGGTGATGTCCCTCTCATAATCTCTCTCTGCCTCTCTCCTTTTACTTAGGTAGTCATTTCTTGCTCTTTTGTAGGTTTGCCAGGCATTTATGTTTTTTCTCCTCCTATACCTTTTCCAGTATTTGTCTCTCCACTCCTTAGCTCTTTTACACCCATTATCGAACCATTTCTCTCTGGCATGAATTACACCTACTTTGGTGACAGGTATGCAGCAATCTACTATCTTCCCATATTTCTCACAAAAGATGTCATACATTTCTTGTACAGATTTGTTGTAAAATAAGGTTCTCCAGTCAATAACTGCAAAAAGCTCATTCATTTTGATGTAATCTCCTTTCCGATAGTTCCTCCTCATGTCCTCAGTGCCTCTACTCTCAGGAAGAATATCTTCAATGATATACTCCATCAACAACACACAGTGGTCACTCTTTCCAATTGGTGGTTCATACTCAATTTTTTCAATATCCAACACATTATCTGTGAACACTAGATCAAGTAGTGATGGCTCATCCCCACCCCTGGCCCTTGTTGGTTCCATCACATGTTGGTGTAGGAAATTCCCTTGTACGCAATCTAGGAATCTTGCCCCGAATGAGTCCTCACCACTGTGTGGGTCAAGATTTATCCAATCTATCTCTTTATGATTAAAGTCTCCCATAATCAAAATCCTACATTTTTTTTCCCGTGCCATGTTAACAACTGAGTTTATGACTTCAATAGTACCTATATGACTTTCCTCATAAATTTCAAGCCTATTCTGGTTCCTTGGTGGGTTTTATACAACAGTTATTATAATGCTCTCTGACCCAGTATTTATGCGAGCAACAAGAAATTCCTTGAACTCACTTTCTATAGCCAAGTTTATTTCTTCGACTTGAATCCTTTCACTTATGAGCAGTGCTATCCTTCCACCAGTCCTCTCAGATCTTTCAACCCTTAGTATTCTGAAACCCTTAGGAAAAACTGTGACACTGTTTATGTCCTCACTCAACTTAGTCTCTGTAATTGCTACTATATCTGCCTTACTGTTGTGAATCCTATCTTTTAATTCTACTGCCTTACCAGCTAATCCATCAGCATTTGTGTATAACAATCTTAATGAGGCCCCATCCCCTGATCTTCTGTCATTATCTTCTTTATCTCCCCTTTGTCTGGAAGAACTCTGTAATGAAAATTTTTCTTCTCTTCTTCATTTCTTTCCTCATTTAACCTTCTTGCCTCTTGCAACAAGTTTTTGATCTTTCCCATCTCTTCCTGTGTTCTGTATTGTCTAATGAACACTTCTTTGAATTCTTGAAGGTCTTTTAGACTTTTTTTTTCTCAACAATATTTCCCTACATGTTTCCTCTCTCTCAAAGGTTACTTTTGTTGGTCTCGGCTTTCCTTCCCTCGAATATTTACCTAGTTGGTGTATGTTTACAATATCCTCAGGACCACATACTACTCCAAGCTTTCTTATCAGGTCTACAACCCTAGCTTTATTTTCTTCAAGTCTCCCCTGCCATGTTGGCTCCTGGGACTCGCTTATGCCTGAGATAACCACTGTTTTCTCCTTATCAAGTGCCTGTCTGATGAGTGGGTTTGCCCTTTCCATCACAACGTCTTTCATTTTTTCGATTACTGTCTCTTTATAGTCAACTGTTTGTATGTTTTCCAGTGCCACCACCTTTACAGCCTCTTTTACTGCCACATTCCCCTTTAGTGCATCAGCAAAGGAAGTTTTCATGGCATCATTTTCCATATTCAGCTCCTGGAACTCTTTTCTGAACTGTTCAATGTTTTCCTTAATCTGGACATTCCAAGCTGCAATCTCGTCTCTCTCAGAAGAGAGCAGTGAACTAACATCTAATTCCTTTAGGTTGTCATTCAGCTGTTTGTTTTTATCTTCTTGTTTAGAAAGTCTAGATTCTAGTTGACTCTTTTCCCCTTCCAGCTTCTTTATTCTATTTTCTAGTTCCTTTCTCTCCTGCCCTTGTGCTTTATTTGCTTCCTCCAAAGATCTTATTTGCTCTCTGAGTGTTTCATTCTCTTTCATTTCTCCATCCATATTCTGAATTTTGTGTGTGTGTGTGTGTGTGTGTGTGTGTGTGTGTGTGTGTGTGTGTGTGTGTCTGTGCGTATGTATGTAATACCTTGCATAATAGGAAGATGAGCACGATAGAACTAGCGAAGAACACCAAACGGAGCCGAATGTCTGCCATAGTGATTTGGCTTTCATATATTCGTGTTGCAAGCCATCACAAATATATTATTAACCTGAAATGAAGCGATATTTATATGAACGATATAGAATTATACATATTATGTGAAAATTATGTCTTTTCTTCTATAGGATGCAATCAGATTTTCTCTCAAGGAGCAAGGAAACCACCTATAAATTCAAATAAAAAAAAAATCAATATTTTATATCCATTTTGCATTAATTATTATGTTACAGAACTAAGAATGTACTTATAAGTAGACACGTAAATGAACACATTAGTAAGAGAGGGAAACATAGTTTTTTCTTTTCATGAGTGTAACACCGGGACAGGCAAAAACCAAGATGAAGGAAGGGCAAAAGGTTAAGGACAAGACAGAGATGAGGTAATGTCACACAAAGTAAAACGACATACAGAAAAAACAGTCAAAGTACAGAGGACCCAGAGATATGGAGGACTAGGCCCTAAGATGACGATAGATCTGCTTTTTGAAGGATGATAGTTCACAAGAATTAGGAAAGACAAAAGGAGGAAGAGAGTTCCAGAGTCTGGAGGTAGATGGGAAGAAGCAGTCACTGCACCGACCTATCCGCGAGCTACAAATCTCCACACAGTACATGTGAGATGAGGCCGCTTGGCGAGTGTTATGCGGCCTTGGCATTGGAAGTAGTAGTAATAGAAAAAAGAAAGGGAAGATACCTCACTGCGAAGAGAGAGGGAATCCAGATTAGAAGTAAGAGAAGGATCATTAATGAGTGTGACTGCTTTAGATTCAACCCTATCAAGGAGATAAGTGAGCAGTATTCTAAGCAGGGACGGATAAGACCTTTATAGATTTTAAGTAACTGTAAAGAGGAAAAGTAATGACGAAAACGAAACAAAACCCCTAATTTTTTGAATGACGCTTTAGAAATTTGGATTATGTGAGTCCTCCAAGACAAGTTAGAGGCTATATGGATTCCAATATGTTGATAGAATTAAGAGGGTAAGGTTCGTTAGTTTTGAAGACATTAGGGTTATCAGGAGGAGAAGAAGATAAAGAGATAGCCAGAAACTGTGTCTTGGAGGCACTAAATTTAACTAAATTTTGAGTACTCCCCTCAGATACTCTCTGCAAATTGGAGTTGAGAGTAGAAGAAAGAGTGATACGAGACTGATAACAAGTAACAGATGAAGGTTGAGAAGAAAAGGCAGGGAAAAGTGAAGGGTAGAATCATCAGCAAAGGCATGGAGTAGAGGGCAAGATGGGGATTGGAGAATATCATTGATGAAGAGAAGGAAGAGAGTAGGTGAAAGAACAGAGCCCTGTGAAACACCACTGGTAACAGAGAAAGGGCTATATGTCGCACCATCAACAAGTACAGATATAAAATGGTCAGTAAGAAAACTGGAAATCAGAGAACAGAGAGAAGGGGGTAGAGCCATAGGCAGGGAGTTTGGCAAATAGAGCCTTGTGCCAGACTCTGGCAAAAGCCTTAGAGATATCAAGGGCGATGACCAAGGATTCCCCATAGTTCCTTAGAGGAGATGACCGTACATGAGTAAAATAGGACAGGAGATCATCAGTGGATCTTGCCTTGCGGAGAATCAAGGCGTTTCGAGAAGCGAGAATTGAGCAAATTTTCGAAAGCTTTAGTGATGGAAGAGGTTAGGGCAATAGGTCGGTAGTTTGTAGGAATAGAGTTGTCACCCTTCTTAGGAACAGATTGCCCTAGAGAGTGCTCCCAAGATGAAGGATATATACTGGGTGATAGAATGAGGCGTAAAAGACGGCAAAGCACGGGAGCCAGTTAATCTGCAAACTCCTTAAGAAACCTTGCAGGGATACCATCAGGACCAGATGCCTTGATCGTCTTTAGAGAGCAAAGAACCTAATCAACTTTGCTTGAAGAAAGGATAAGGGAGGGCATAGGGTTAGAGAGGAATATAGATTGAGGAACAGGTGCCCTGGAGTAGTTTATAAAAGAGTTGGCAGAAAAATGAAAGCCAAAGAGAGTGGCTTTGTCAGTGGGAGAGCAAGCTATAGAACCGTCAGAACAAATGAGAGGGGGAAAGGACATCAAATTTCTCTCTTATAAATGAAGCCTTAGACCTTCGAGTCTGAGCAGTATAACGATTCCTATCTACAACAAAAGCAGAGCTAGTTAGATCGGAAGGAGAGGCTTGGTAAGATCGTTGTGCACGATTCTTGGCCTGGATAGCCATGGATCAGGCACGGTCAAACCAAGGTTTAGAAGGAGAGAAAGCTTTTGTGGAAGAGGGGATGTACACCTCCATTACTGCGGTCATGATCTCGGCAACTTTTAGAGCTACTTGAGCAGGGTTGTGGGACAGAAAGCAGTATTCATCCCAATGGAAGTCAAAGAGAAAGTTAAGAAAATTTTCATGTTGGGTACGCTCAAAGTGCCAAAGCCAGTGCTGAGTAGGAGGGATTGGTGGGGGGGGGGGGGGGGTGCAAAAATGGAAAAAAATTGAGACCATAGAATTGTCAGATTTACCAATAGGGGAAAGCACAGAATGAGAAGTTTGAAGGGTTAGAAGTAAGAAATAAGTCAAGAGTCTTTGCTGCATGTTTGTGACGATCAGGAACACGAGTAGGATGTTTGACAATTTGCTCCAGATCATGAGTAATAGAGAGAGCAAGGGCCTCACTTCCTCCCACATCAGTGTGAGAAGAATGAAGCCACTCACTTTGGTGTACACTGAAGTCTCCAATGTAGAGAACTTCGACATGTGGGTGAGAAGATAGCAAGGAATAATGGCACGAGGACAGATATTCAAAGAAAGACACAAATTCGGTGGACTTTGGAGAACAATAACAGAAGCAAAAGAAAATAGTGGTAGTGGAGAGATAGACTTTTAGCCAGAGAACATCAAAGTCAGGAGATTCAAGGTCCATGAGCCTCGCAATTGGAGTTTTAGTGTTGCAGTAGGCACAGACCCTATCTTTGGAACGAAAACGAGTATAGAGATTATAGTGAGTGATTTGAAATGAGTCATTGGAAGCATGTATAGACAACTGGGTTTCAGGTAGGAGGAGGAGGTTAGGAGAAAAGTACCCAAGTGCTGTTCCACAGACGAAAGATTAGAGTTCAGGCCACGGCTGTTAGAATACTGAAGTGTGAAAGAAGCAGATCTATTGGGAGGTGCAATGTTAAGGGCAGAACCATTACTACCACCAGGTGTGTTCGCCCTCAATGCCAATAGTGGCTTACAAGGAATAGAAAGAAAAATTATCTAGAATGTATAAAATAAACCAGAATTAACAAATGTATATAGACACTTGCCTATAAACTATGAATAAACGGATACCTGAGTACAACGTATACAAACATACATGCATACAACTACTACTACTACTACTACTACTACTACTACTACTACTACTACTACTATTACTAATAATAATAATAATAATAATAATAATAATAATAATAATAATAATAATAATAATAATAACATTAATAATAATAAAAATAATAATAATAATAATAATAATAATAATAATAGTAATAATAGTAATAATAATAATAATAATAATAATAATAATAATAATAATAATAATAATAATAATAATAATAATAATAATAATAATAATAATAATAATGATAATGGATTCGGTTTTACGTCACGAACTCCCTTTTCTACTAAGGGCTAGGATGGTTGCCTTCTTACGAAGGACTTGTTTTGGCAGATGTAATCGTTACCCTGAGTGTATGCTCTTACTAACCTCAGTCTGTGACGGGGCGCGAACCCTCTACCTGCCGCCTCAGAGTCGCAGACGCTACCATTTTGCCACGGAGACTACAATAATAATAATAATAATAATAATAATAATAATAATAATAATAATAATAATAATAATAATAATAATAATAATAATAATAATAATAATAATAATAATAATAATAATAATGATAATAATAATAATAATAATAATAATAATAATAATAATAATAATAATAATAATAATAATAATAATAATAATAATATAATAATGATAATACTAATAATAATAATAATGACATACACACAAGACCTTTTCATTCAAAACACTAGTTATTTATTTTTGATACTCGTATAAGTATTATAGAGCTTGTTTGGCTTCAGTAAAAAAAAAGGCAAATTTCCCATTAAAGATACTGCCAGGGCCCAGATTGGACTTTAGGACTTGAAATGATCTGTTCAGCTGAGAGAAGACACTGGCGTGTCAATCTTACCTAATTCCCATTCATGAGGGCTGTGCTTTAGCATACTAGTGACCCATCTGACGTTTACTAAAATATGGTACCTATATCCTGTATATTTTGACATGGTATTTGATAGTATCATAATTATATTACGTAAATGTTAACCTTTTGCCAAGGGACCATTATTGTTGTTGTTTGATTAATTTATTGCACACTACAGGGTCAGTCAAGTAAAGAAAGAAAACCCACTGAAGCATAACTATAGACATTACAAAATTTCTGCAATCAAAAGTACAATAATTGGTACCAAACTAATACCAGCGTAGATAATCTACCAGGGTAATTTTACTTTAACAATTATAGATAGGTGTGTTTAGGTTACGTATGGAAAAGGAGTGGGTAAATTACCTAAGCGCTCACGAGGAGATGAATGAAAGCTTAAACGCTACGGTATACTCCATTTTTTTCGCTTGGCGCACTAAATATTCATATTTCAAAGGATTTACGTTCTTCTCGTTCAATAGCCTTTTACACAAATACACATGCACACATATAAAAACAAATACATATCTGTAACCAAGAAATTGGGGATTCTATATCGTTATCTTCATTATTTTTCTCTTTCCAGTTAGGCAACCGTCCTAACCCTTGGTTGAAAAGGGAGTCCATGACGTAAAACCGGAACACCACAACTATAAAGGTTTTATCTTTCCCTGCTTAGAATACTGCTCACACATCTGGGGTTCTTCTTCTAATACTTATCTCCTTGATAGGATTGAATCTAAAGCAGTCAGACTATTTAATGACCCTTTTCTTACTTTAATCTGGATAATCTTTCTCTTCACTGTAAGGTATCATTCTTTTCTCTTTTCTATTGCTATTACTTCCATCACTGCTCAGATGAGTTGGCAAGTTGCATCCACTGCTGAGGCCGCATAACACTCGCCAAACGACCTTGTCTCACAGGTACTGTTATAACCTATCTTCCTTCACAAACGGATCTATCGTCATCTCATGGCCTAATCCTGCCATATCTCTAAATCCTCAGTACTCCGACTATTCTTTCAGCCTGTTCTATTACTATTGTGTATCACAACCTCATCTTTGCCGTATCCTTAACATTTAACTTCGTCTTTGTTTTAATACTTTCTTCCTGCCCGACCCTTTAAGGATGTGGGCAATTTTCTTGCCTGCCAGGGTGTCACACTCATAATATATATATATATATATATATATATATATATATATATATATATATATATATATATATATATATATATATATATAATATATATATATGTATATATGTATATATATATATATATATATATATATATATATATATATATATATATATATATATATATATATATATATGTATATATATGTATATATATATATATAATATATATATATATATATATATATATATATATATATATATATATATATATGTATATATATTTTTTTAATTAATTATCATTATTATTATTATTTTTTTTTTGCAAAACTGGAAGTGTGATCGGTTTAACGTCACTGACTACAGAAAGAGACACAATACAAACCTCTCTTATCGCTGTCCTCGCACCAGAGACTTCTCCTGGAGAGATGGCTCTTACAAGCCTGGACACTCTCCTAGGCATACAAATTTTAGGAAGGCCTGATCATACCATGGGACATACTCAAAACAGCGTTACCCATCCAACGGCAGGTAGACACCAGGATCCATGGGTTAACCCCAGAACACACTATAATGATGAATTCCCAGCAGAATCACACAGTCAAAACAAATCATGGACAAATCCAAGAACAAACTACAACTATGACTATGGATACCACCCTGATGAAACATGGTAAGAATGTAACATTAGTACATGTGAACGCTCAGTCCCTTCTCGCTCATTTTGAGGAAATAATAATGCTAACAAAAGACTACAACATAGACATCCTCTCTGTAAGTGAAACTTGGCTTCCTCCTACAACTGAATATAAATATGTGAATATCCCAGAGTTTAAAATATTTCGCAATGACCATGGCCGAGGGGCTGGGGTCTGTATTTATGTTAGAAATTGTCTTAGTGCATCAGATATAACCACAGGTCTAGAAAAAACCGAAGAGCTCGAAGATTTATGGATCATTGTGCAGTATCAGAAACTTCCATCTTTCATTGTAAGGTGTGTTTACCGTCACCCTAAAGCACCTTCCAGTTCATTCAATCATCTGCTAGAAACATTCAGATATATCTGCGTGCTCCATAAACCCGTATACATACTTGGTGACTTTAATGATGACTTGCTCTCAGCAGATAACAAAATGAAAAGGGTGATCAACACTGTGAAGTTAACACAAATAGTGACAAAACCGACCCGCATAACCCCTAATTCTAGAACTCCAATAGATCTGGTAATAACAAATAAAGTGGAATTTAATACCCTATTGGGACGTAGTTCCCTGCCCAATTGCAGATCACGAGCTCAACATTGCTATGCTAAACATAAACAAGCCCAATAGGAAGCCTCTCTTCAAGACATTCCGGTGTCTAAAAAATTACTCCCCTATCATTTGTGAAGCATTAATCAACGACACAAATGTACTTAATAGAATTAAATACACAGATAACGTCGATTTGCGGGTTGAGATTTCAACATAAGTCTTCCGTGAATGCCTTAAATAGTTGTGCACCCATTGTAACAAGAAAAATAACCCGCCCCTCAGCCCCCTGACTAACTAATGACATCAAAGAGGCAATGCAAATCAGAAATCAAATACAAAAAGAACTAAAAATGAATAGATATGATATGACTCTCCGAGAACGTTATAAAACAAAAAAGAACATGTCAGATCTCTCATCAATGTAAGTAAAAAAGACTTTTACAAAAAGAAATTTAATGACTCTAGACATGATACAGCAGCAACATGGAAAGTGATAAGAAGCATGATACCAAATGAAAGACTACCTCAGAAAGTTATGAAAATATTAAAGAGTTGAAAGGAAAAGTGGAAAACTTTAATAACTATTTTGCTAACGTTGGGAAAAATATATATGAGAAAACACAAGAAAACATTAACTCAGTGAATATGAGTAATTACTTAATTGTCAATTCTTCCAATGTAAACACAAGAGAGTACTTCGAGATAAATCCTGTCGATTGTGCTACCCTAATTCTTACCATAAAGAGCCTAAGAAACTCTGGCTCTTATGGTCCAGATGGTATACCATTTCAATTCATCAAAGATGCTCTACCCATGATTGTATCTTATATTCTAACTATTATGAACACTTCCATTGTTACTAAAAAGTTTCCTGACTCTTGGAAAATATCACATATAATACCTCTGCATAAAAAGGGGGACAGAGAAGATGTGACAAACTATCGTCCCATTTCCCTGCTACCCATATTCTCTAAAATATTAGAAAAAATTGTTGCATGCTGACTTATGTCATATTTAGAGTCAAATAGACTATCAGCTATTAACCAACATGGTTTCAGACCGAAACTCTCGACGGAAGCTGCATTGCTCAAAGTTATAAATAGTATCTATAATAATATAGATGTGAAAAAAATAATATCTCTGCTTGTATTATTAGACTTATCAAAAGCCTTCGACAGTGTAAATCTTGAAATTCTTATAAGTAACTGTACTAACCTAGATATTGATCCGAGTTGGTTTAGAGAGTATCTATCTAATCGCAAACAGTCTATACGTCTTAACAACATTATCTCTTTGCCAAAAAAATTATCAATTGGTGTTCCACAGGGATCAGTACTTGGTCTTATCCTATTCTCCATTTACGTAATTGATCTATCTTCTTTCATTTCTGACTGTCTAGTCGTACAATATGCAGATGACACTCAACTACTCCTTAGTGGTGATATTAATAATCTCCCAGAGCTAACCTTAAGAGCAGAAAACACTCCGTCAAAAATCAAAATCCATTTTCAAGAAATTGGGCTATTAATTAACGAAAGTAAAACACAATGCATGTTTATTGGTTCAAGGTGCCATATAGCACAAATTCCAGAAAACACAACAATTAATTTTTGCGACAATATTATTACACCAAGCAAAACAGTAAAAAACCTAGGAATTCACTTTGATAACTACATGTTGTTTGATTCCCACATAGATAAAGTATGCAAAAAGGTTACAGGAACATTAATGTACTTATCACGTATAAAAGATAAATTTGAGACTACCACTCGAATAACTGTTGTTGAATCTACAGCCCTAAGTCACATTAATTACTGCACAACTGTTTGAGGAGCTACCACTAAGACTCAGATAAACAGAATACAGAAGCTAATTAATTTTGCAGCTCGAGTTGCCCTGGGAGGAATACAAACAAACAAACAAACAAACAAACAAACATTTATTTCCATTTTGTACAATGGTTATTCAACATTAATAGTAACTTATAAGTAGACATGTAATTAAACTAATAAATAAGAGGGTTAGACATATAGTTAAATTAAATGTAGCTTTCATAGAAAATAATAATGCTGTAATAAAAATGTTAACAATAATGTTAATAATAAAGTAGTAAGTATGCCACTAGATACAGGATCGTTATTATCGGCATCATTTCCATATTTGTTTCCTTACAATGAGAATAATTAGTTCTTAATGAGCAGCAACTATTTGTCCAAAAGAAAACTATATAGTTTGCCTTTGAAAGCTGTGAAGGAGGATGCATTTTTAAGATGCTCTGGAATATTATTCCAGAGTGTTGGCCCTTTGATAGTGATCATATTTGAACCTGCTTCTGTGTTTGTTCTGTGAATAAAGAGCTCACTGCTCTGTCTTGTGTTGGTTCCCCTTATATCCCTGACTGTTTTTAAATCAAATAGCCAGCTAGGATAATGATGGTCCAAAATTTTGAATACAAAAACATAAATAGCATAAGCGACCTTATTTTCTGCCCGCAGCCACCCAAGTTTATTGAGAGCTGGTGTGATGTGGTCATATTTTCTTATTCCTCCCAGGGCAACTCGAGCTGCAATATTAATAAGCTTCTGTATTCTGTTTATCTGAGTCTTAGTGGTAGCTCCCCAAACAGTTGTGCAGTATTTAATGGGACTTAGGGCTAGAGATTCAACAACAGTTATTCGAGTAGTAGTCTTAAAATTGTCTTTTATACGTGATAAGTACATTAATGTTCCTGTAACCTTTTTGCATACTTTATCTATGTGGGAATCAAACAACATGTGGTTATCAAAGTGAATTCCTAGGTTTTTGACTGTTTTGCTAAGTGTGATAATATTGTCGCAAAAATTAATTGTTGTGTTTTCTGGAATTTGTGCTATGTGGAACCTTGAACCAATAAATATGCACTGTGAATAAGAAAATATGACCACATCACACCAGCTCTCAATAAACTTAGGTGGCTGCAGGCAGAAAACAAGGTCGCTTAAGCTATTTATGTTTTTGTATACAAAATTTTGGACCATCATTATCCTAGCTGGCTATTTGATTTAAAAACAGTCAGGGATATAAGGGGAACCAACACAAGACAGAGCAGTGAGCTCTTTATTCAGAGAACAAACGCAGAAGCAGGTTCAAAGATGATCACTATGAAAGGGCCAACACTCTAGAACAATATTCCAGAGCATCTTAATAATGCATC
>JAXCGZ010013252.1:125000-127500 GCA_037179515.1 Halocaridina rubra | reverse complement strand
GAGTGAGGACATAAACAGTGTCACAGTTTTTCCTAAGGGCTTCAGAATACTAAGGGTTGAAAGATCTGAGAGGACTGGTGGAGGGATAGCACTGCTCATAAGTGAGAGGATTCAAGTTGAAGAAATAAACTTGGCTATAGAAAGTGAGTTCAAGGAATTTCTTGTTGCTCGCATAAATACTGGGTCAGAGAGCATTATAATAACTGTTGTATACAACCTACCAAGGAACCAAAATAGGCTTGAAGTTTATGAGGAAAGTCATATAGGTACTATTGAAGTCATAAACTCAGTTGTTAACATGGCACGGGAAAAAAAATGTAGGATTTTGATTATGGGAGACTTTAATCATAAAGAGATAGATTGGATAAATCTTGACCCACACAGTGGTGAGGACTCATTCGGGGCAAGATTCCTAGATTGCGTACAAGGGAATTTCCTACACCAACATGTAATGGAACCAACAAGGGCCAGGGGTGGGGATGAGCCATCACTACTTGATCTAGTGTTCACAGATAATGTGTTGGATATTGAAAATATTGAGTATGAACCACCAATTGGAAAGAGTGACCACTGTGTGTTGTTGATGGAGTATATCATTGAAGATATTCTTCCTGAGAGTAGAGGCACTGAGGACATGAGGAGGAACTATCCGAAAGGAGATTACATCAAAATGAATGAGCTTTTTGCAGTTATTGACTGGAGAACCTTATATTACAACAAATCTGTACAAGAAATGTATGACATCTTTTGTGAGAAATATGGGAAGATAGTAGATTGCTGCATACCTGTCACCAAAGTAGGTGTAATTCATGCCAGAGAGAAATGGTTCGATAATGGGTGTAAAAGAGCTAAGGAGTGGAGAGACAAATGCTGGAAAAGGTATAGGAGGAGAAAAAACATAAATGCCTGGCAAACCTACAAAAGAGCAAGAAATGACTACCTAAGTAAAAGGAGAGAGGCAGAGAGAGATTATGAGAGGGACATCACCAGGAAGGCTAAAGAAAATCCAAGCTTTTCCACAGCTTTATCAGAGGAAAACTGAAGGTAAAAGAACAGGTTTTAAGGCTAAAGAGAGCGGATGGAAGCATCACTGAGACGGATGAAGAGATCTGCAAAGAATTGAACAAGGAGTTTCAGTCAGTATTTACAGTAGAAAATACCCCACCCCCTCAGATTGCAGTGATAGAAGCTCAAGGGCCGGTATTAGAGAACATCAACCTTACAGCCACAGAGGTATGCAAAGCGCTGATGGATTTAGATGTTCATAAAGCTACAGGTCCTGATGACATATCCCCTCATGTGCTTAAAATATGCGCAAACACAATATCAGTGGCACTAAGTATCATATTTAAGGAGTCACTGGAGTCGGGGGAGATTCCAAGATGCTGGAAACAAGCAAATGTGATACCTATCTTCAAAAAGGGAAGGAGGGATACGGCTCTGAACTATAGACCAGTTTCCTTGACCAGCATAGTTTGCAAAGTTATGGAGAAACTACTAAGGAAACATATCTCTCTTCACTTGGAATCCTTCAACTTTTTGTCAGTGAGGCAATATGGCTTCAGAGAAGGTAGATCAACAGTAACAAACTTATTAGAATTTTATGATGAGGTAAGCCAAATCTTACAGGAAAGAGAGGGCTGGGCAGATTGCATATTCCTAGACTTCCAGAAAGCGTTTGACACTGTTCCACATGGGAGACTTATTAGGAAGCTGCACTCAATGGCTAGAATAGGTGGAAATGTTTTGGAATGGATAAAAACTTACTTAGAAGGAAGGGAACAGAGGATTAGAGTAAGACACTCAGTGTCTGAATGGAGAAGAGTTAGTAGTGGAGTTCCACAGGGTTCAGTTTTAGGGCCACTTTTGTTCCTTGTATATGTAAATGACCAACCAGAGTCTGTAAATTCATTCATGAATATGTTTGCAGATGATGCAAAGATTGTGAAGAAAGTAAAAAACGAGAACAATGGTAGAGAACTTCAGGAGGATCTAAATAATCTGCATGAGTGGTCAGAAAAGTGGCTAATGAAATTCAATACTTCAAAATGTAAGGTAATGAGAATGGGTACAAGTGCAAGAAGGCCCAAGCTTGACTACTCGGTGGCTGGAGTACAACTTCAAGAGACAGAAAATGAGAGAGATCTAGGAGTAAACATACTGGCAGATTTGTCTCCAGAAATACATATAAATGGCATAGTAAGGGCAGCATATGCATTCTTATCAAATGTAAGGGTAGCCTTCAGGCACATGGACAAGGAAATGTTCAGAAATATTTATGTAACCTATGTGAGGCCAAAACTCGAATATGCAGCCCCCTTTTGGAATCTGCACTTGAAAAAGCACATAGCTAAGCTTGAAAAAGTTCAAAGACATGCCACGAAACTGGTGCCAGAAATACGCAATCTCAGTTATGATGAGAGGCTGAGGGAATTAGACTTACCATCACTCGAAGCTAGAAGAGTAAGGGGGGATATGGTGACAGTATGACAGAGTGGAT
>JAXCGZ010013252.1:107500-115000 GCA_037179515.1 Halocaridina rubra | reverse complement strand
AAAGGGGAATGTGGCAGTAAAAGAGGCTGTAAAGGTGGTGGCACTGGAAAACATACAAACAGTTGACTATAAAGACACAGTAATCGAAAAAATGAAAGACGTTGTGATGGAAAGGGCAAACCCACTCATCAGACAGGCACTTGATAAGGAGAAGACAGTGGTAATCTCAGGCATAAGTGAATCCCAGGAGCCAACATGGCAGGGGAGACTTGAAGAAAATAAAGCTAGGGTTGTAGACCTGATAAGAAAGCTTGGAGTAGTATGTGGTCCTGAGGATATTGTAAACATACACCAACTAGGTAAATATTCGAGGGAAGGAAAGCCGAGACCAACAAAAGTAACCTTTGAGAGAGGGGAAACATGTAGGGAAATATTGTTGAGAAAAAAAAGTCTAAAAGACCTTCAAGAATGCAAAGAAGTGTTCATTAGACGATACAGAACACAGGAAGAGATGGGAAAGATCAAAAACTTGTTGCAAGAGGCAAGAAGGTTAAATGATGAAAGAAATGAAGAAGAGAAGAAAAATTTTCGTTACAGAATACTTCCAGACAAAGGGGAGATAAAGAAGATAATGACAGAAGATCAGGGGATGGGGCCTCATTAAGATTGTTATACACAAATGCTGATGGATTAGCTGGTAAGGCAGTAGAATTAAAAGATAGGATTCACACCAGTAAGGCAGATATAGTAGCAATTACAGAGACTAAGTTGAGTGAGGACATAAACAGTGTCACATTTTTTCCTAAGGGCTTCAGAATACAAAGGGTTGAAAGATCTGAGAGGACTGGTGGAGGGATAGCACTGCTCATAAGTGAGAGGATTCAAGTTGAAGAAATAAACTTGGCTATAGAAAGTGAGTTCAGGGAATTTCTTGTTGCTCGCATAAATACTGGGTCAGAGAGCATTATAATAACTGTTGTATACAACCCACCAAGGAACCAAAATAGGCTTGAAATTTATGAGGAAAGTCATATAGGTACTATTGAAGTCATAAACTCAGTTGTTAACATGGCACGGGAGAAAAAATGTAGGATTTTGATTATGGGAGACTTTAATCATAAAGAGATAGATTGGATAAATCTTGACCCACACAGTGGTGAGGACTCATTTGGGGCAAGATTCCTAGATTGCGTACAAGGGAATTTCCTACACCAACATGTAATGGAACCAACAAGAGCCAGGGGTGGGGATGAGCCATCACTACTTGATCTAGTGTTCACAGATAATGTGTTGGATATTGAAAATATTGAGTATGAACCACCAATTGGAAAGAGTGACCACTGTGTGTTGTTGATGGAGTATATCATTGAAGATATTCTTCCTGAGAGTAGAGGCACTGAGGACATGAGGAGGAACTATCGGAAAGGAGATTACATCAAAATAAATGAGCTTTTTGCAGTTATTGACTGGAGAACCTTATTTTACAACAAATCTGTACAAGAAATGTATGACATCTTTTGTGAGAAATATGGGAAGATAGTAGATTGCTGCATACCTGTCACCAAAGTAGGTGTAATTCATGCCAGAGAGAAATGGTTCGATAATGGGTGTAAAAGAGCTAAGGAGTGGAGAGACAAATGCTGGAAAAGGTATAGGAGGAGAAAAAACATAAATGCCTGGCAAACCTACAAAAGAGCAAGAAATGACTACCTAAGTAAAAGGAGAGAGGCAGAGAGAGATTATGAGAGGGACATCACCAGGAAGGCTAAAGAAAATCCCAAGCTTTTCCACAGCTTTATCAGAGGAAACCTGAAGGTAAAAGAACAGGTTTTAAGGCTAAAGAGAGCGGATGGAAGCATCACTGAGATGGACGAAGAGATCTGCAAAGAATTGAACAAGGAGTTTCAGTCAGTATTTACAGTAGAAAATACCCCACCCCCTCAGATTGCAGTGATAGAAGTTCATAGGCCGGTATTAGAGAACATCAACCTTACAGCCACAGAGGTATGCAAAGCGCTGATGGATTTAGATGTTCATAAAGCTACAGGTCCTGATGACATATCCCCTCATGTGCTTAAAAAATGCGCAAACACAATATCAGTGGCACTAAGTATCATATTTAAGGAGTCACTGGAGTCGGGGGAGATTCCAAGATGCTGGAAACAAGCAAATGTGATACCTATCTTCAAAAAGGGAAGGAGGGATACGGCTCTGAACTATAGACCAGTTTCCTTGACCAGCATAGTTTGCAAAGTTATGGAGAAACTACTAAGGAAACATATCTCTCTTCACTTGGAATCCTTCAACTTTTTGTCAGTGAGGCAACATGGCTTCAGAGAAGGTAGATCAACAGTAACAAACTTATTAGAATTTTATGATGAGGTAAGCCAAATCTTACAGGAAAGAGAGGGCTGGGCAGATTGCATATTCCTAGACTTCCAGAAAGCGTTTGACACTGTTCCACATGGGAGACTTATTAGGAAGCTGAAATCAATGGCTAGAATAGGTGGAAATGTCTTGGAATGGATAAAAACTTACTTAGAAGGAAGGGAACAGAGGGTTAGAGTAAGACACTCAGTGTCTGAATGGAGAAGAGTTAGTAGTGGAGTTCCACAGGGTTCAGTTTTAGGGCCACTTTTGTTCCTTGTATATGTAAATGACCTACCAGAGTCTGTAAATTCATTCATGAATATGTTTGCAGATGATGCAAAGATTGTGAAGAAAGTAAAAAACGAGAACAATGGTAGAGAACTTCAGGAGGATCTAAATAATCTGCATGAGTGGTCAGAAAAGTGGCTAATGAAATTCAATACCTCAAAATGTAAGGTAATGAGAATGGGTACAAGTGCAAGAAGGCCCAAGCTTGACTACTCGGTGGCTGGAGTACAACTTCAAGAGACAGAAAATGAGAGAGATCTAGGAGTAAACATACTGGCAGATTTGTCTCCAGAAATACATATAAATGGCGTAGTAAGGGCAGCATATGCATTCTTATCAAATGTAAGGGTAGCCTTCAGGCACATGGACAAGGAAATGTTCAGAAATATTTATGTAACCTATGTGAGGCCAAATCTCGAATATGCAGCCCCCTTTTGGAATCCGCACTTGAAAAAGCACATAGCTAAGCTTGAAAAAGTTCAAAGACATGCCACGAAACTGGTGCCAGAAATACGCAATCTCGGTTATGATGAGAGGCTGAGGGAATTAGACTTACCATCACTCGAAGCTAGAAGAGTAAGGGGGGATATGGTGACAGTCTTTAAATTCCTTCATGGTTATGATAGAGTGGATAGGGATCGATATTTCGATATGGCTGGCTCTAGAACTAGAGGTCATAGTTTGAAGCTTCGTAAGAAAACTTCTTTGCAGGATGTAAGGAAATACTTTTTCAGTGTAAGAGTAGTTGATAATTGGAATTCGCTAAGCGAGGAGGTAGTTAATGCTATCTCAATCCATAGTTTTAAGGACAGGTACGATAAGTATCACTAAGTATAAAATGGAACCGATCAGGAGACGGGAAGATACGAGCATTGGGCTCTTTCCCGTAAACACAATTAGGTAAATCACAATTAGGTAAATCACACACACACACACACACACACACACACACACACAGCCGCACACTCACGCTCGCACACACACACACACACACACACACACACACACCCCTAGCGCGCGCACACACACACACACACACACATACAAATGAATACCAACACATTTAAGGTAATGATAATGGGTGCAAGTACAAGAAGGCCCAAGGTTGACTAGTCGGTGGCTGGAGTACAACTTCAAGAGACAGAGAATGAGAGAGATCTAACAGTAAACATACTGGCAGATTTTTCTCCAGAAATACATATAAATGGCATAGTAAGGGCAGCACATGCTTTCTCATTAAATGTAAATGTAGCCTTCAGGCACATGGACAAGGAAATGTTCAGAAATATTTAAGTAACCTATGTGAGGCCAAAACTCGAATATGCAGCCCCCTTTTGGAATCCGCACTTGAAAAAGCACTTAGTTAAGCTTGAAAAAGTTCAAAGACATGCCACGAAACTGGTGCCAGAAAGACGTAATCTCAGTTATGATGAGAGGCTGAGGGAATTAGACTTACCATCACTCGAAGCTAGATGATTGAGGGGGGATATGGTGACAGTCTTTAAAGTCCTTCATGTTTATGATAGAGTGGATAGGGATCGATATTTTGATATGGCTGGCACTAGAACTAGAGGTCATAATTTGAAGCTTCGTGAGAAAACTTCTTTTCAGGATGTAAAAAAAAAATTATTCATATATATATATATATATATATATATATATATATATATATATATATATATATATATATATATATATATATATATATATATATATATATGAACTGCTCTGTGGATCAGTGTCAGGCTCTCACGTGGTGCGGAGATCGATATCCATAGACAAGTACGTTCTGTATATATATATATATATATATATATATATATATATATATATATATATATATATATATATATATATATATATATATATATATATATATATATAAAGAACCAGGGGCTATCCAAAGAGCTTTTTCTTTATTTACTAAATATTTGATATGAAATAAGTTTTAAATTTTTTCTTTAATGTAAAAAAATGTTCAATATTTTTTCTTAAATTAGATATATGAAATAAGTCTCTCTAGCACCTTTTTTCTTTTATTAATTATTACAGATACATGTTATTATCGCAGTATGTGGTATGAGAATTAAAAAATTTGGATTTTGGTTTATATATGTATGTATGTATTTATATATGTATGTATGTATGCATGTATGTATGTATGTATGTATGTATGTATGTATGTATGTATGTATGTATGTATGTATGTATGTATGTATGTATGTATGTATGTATGGCAATTCAGAGTGAAGAACATGTGCTAACTGAGTGTCCTTTCTCCCAACCAGTGAGACAAAAATGTAATATGTTAAACTATCTGAGTTTCCAATTACTTTTGAATGAAGAGCTTCATATTACCGAGTTGTGTCAGTATATTTTTTGTATGTATAGGTTAAATTGTAATAACTGGATTTAGTCTATTATTCTAACTGTATTTCAGAATTAGGCATTAAGATATATAGGATTATTTACTTTTGTTGGTAAGTTTGTGAGAATATCTGTATTGTTCTTTAGGCTAAGATTTTTTGATGGACAAAATATTGTTTCTATTACTTATGCTATTTTGTGCAAAAAGAAAAAAAATGTAATGTTTTTTTATAATACTTTTGTAATATTTTGTGAATAAACTATATATATGTATGTATGTGATTACCTAATTTTGATTACCTAATTTTGTTTACGGGAAAGAGCCCAAGGCTCGTATCTTCCCGTCTCCTCATCGGTTCCATTTTATACTTAGTGATACTTATCATACCTGTCCTTAAAACTATGGATTGAGATAGCATTAACTACCTCCTCGCTTAGCCAATTCCAATTATCAACTACTCTTACACTGAAAAAGTATTTTCTTACATCCTGCAAAGAAGTTTTCTTACCAAGCTTCAAACTATGACCTCTAGTTCTAGAGCCAGCCATATCAAAATATCGATCCCTATCCACTCTATCATAACCATGAAGGAATTTAAAGACTGTCACCATATCCCCCCTCACTCTTCTAGCTTCGAGTGATGGTAAGTCTAATTCCCTCAGCCTCTCATCATAACTGAGATTGCGTATTTCTGGCACCAGTTTCGTGGCATGTCTTTGAACTTTTTCAAGCTTAGCTATGTGCTTTTTCAAGTGCGGATTCCAAAAGGGGGCTGCATATTCGAGTTTTGGCCTCACATAGGTTACATAAATATTTCTGAACATTTCCTTGTCCATGTGCCTGAAGGCTACCCTTACATTTGATAAGAATGCATATGCTGCCCTTACTATGCCATTTATATGTATTTCTGGAGACAAATCTGCCAGTATGTTTACTCCTAGATGTCTCTCATTTTCTGTCTCTTGAAGTTGTACTCCAGCCACCGAGTAGTCAAGCTTGGGCCTTCTTGCACTTGTACCCATTCTCATTACCTTACATTTTGGAGTATTGAATTTCATTAGCCACTTTTCTGACCACTCATGCAGGTTATTTAGATCCTCCTGAAGTTCTCTACCATTGTTCTCGTTTTTTACTTTCTTCACAATCTTTGCATCATCTGCAAACATATTCATGAATGAATTTACAGACTCTGGTAGGTCATTTACATATACAAGGAACAAAAGTGGCCCTAAAACTGAACCCTGTGTAACTCCACTACTAACTCTTCTCCATTCAGACACTGAGTGTCTTACTCTAACCCTCTGTTCCCTTCCTTCTAAGTAAGTTTTTATCCATTCCAAAACATTTCCACCTATTCTAGCCATTGATTGCAGCTTCCTAATAAGTCTCCCATGTGGAACAGTGTCAAACGCTTTCTGGAAGTCTAGGAATATGCAATCTGCCCAGCCCTCTCTTTCCTGTAAGATTTGGCTTACCTCATCATAAAATTCTAATAAGTTTGTTACTGTTGATCTACCTTCTCTGAAGCCATGTTGCCTCACTGACAAAAAGTTGAAGGATTCCAAGTGGAGAGAGATATGTTTCCTTAGTAGTGTCTCCATAACTTTGCAAACTATGCTGGTCAAGGAAACTGGACTATAGTTCAGAGCCGTATCCCTCCTTCCCTTTTTGAAGATAGGTATCACATTTGCTTGTTTCCAGCATCTTGGAATCTCCCACGACTCCAGTGACTTTTTAAATAGGATACTTAGTGCCACTGATATTGAGTTTGCGCATTTTTTAAGCACATGAGGGGATATGTCATCAGGACCTGTAGCTTTATGAACATCTAAATCCATCAGCGCTTTGCATACCTCTGTGGCTGTAAGGTTGATGTTCTCTAATACCTGCCCTTGAGCTTCTATCACTGCAATCTGAGGGGGTGGGGTATTTTCTACTGTAAATACTGACTGAATCTCCTTGTTCAATTCTTTGCAATAGGTGTGATTACCTAATTGTGATTACCTAATCGTGTTTACGGGAAAGAGCCCAAAGCTCGTATCTTCCCGTCTCCTGATCGGTTCCATTTTATACTTAGTGATACTTATCATACCTGTCCATAAAACTATGGATTGAGATAGCATTAACTACCTCCTCGCTTAGCCAATTCCAATTATCAACTATTCTTACACTGAAAAAGTATTTCCTTACATCCTGCAAAGAAGTTTTCTTACGAAGCTTCAAACTATGACCTCTAGTTCTAGAGCCAGCCATATCAAAATATCGATCCCTATCCACTCTATCATAACCATGAAGGAATTTAAAGACTGTCACCATATCCCCCCTCACTCTTCTAGCTTCGAGTGATGGTAAGTCTAATTCCCTCAGCCTCTCATCATAACTGAGATTGCGTATTTCTGGCACCAGTTTCGTGGCATGTCTTTGAACTTTTTCAAGCTTAGCTATGTGCTTTTTCAAGTGCGGATTCCAAAAGGGGGCTGCATATTCCAGTTTTGGCCTCACATAGGTTACTTAAATATTTCTGAACATTTCCT
>JAXCGZ010013252.1:100000-105000 GCA_037179515.1 Halocaridina rubra | reverse complement strand
CTATGACCTCTAGTTCTAGAGCCAGCCATATCAAAATATCGATCCCTATCCACTCTATCATAACCATGAAGGAATTTAAAGACTGTCACCATATCCCCCCTCACTCTTCTAGCTTCGAGTGATGGTAAGTCTAATTCCCTCAGCCTCTCATCATAACTGAGATTGCGTATTTCTGGCACCAGTTTCGTGGCATGTCTGTGAACTTTTTCAAGCTTAGCTATGTGCTTTTTCAAGTGCGGATTCCAAAAGGGGGCTGCATATTCGAGCTTTGGCCTCACATAGGTTACATAAATATTTCTGAACATTTCCTTGTCCATGTGCCTGAAGGCTACCCTTACATTTGATAAGAATGCATATGCTGCCCTTACTATGCCATTTATATGTATTTCTGGAGACAAATCTGCCAGTATGTTTACTCCTAGATGTCTCTCATTTTCTGTCTCTTGAAGTTGTACTCCAGCCACCGAGTAGTCAAGCTTGGGCCTTCTTGCACTTGTACCCATTCTCATTACCTTACATTTTGAAGTATTGAATTTCATTAGCCACTTTTCTGACCACTCATGCAGATTATTTAGATCCTCCTGAAGTTCTCTACCATTGTTCTCGTTTTTTACTTTCTTCACAATCTTTGCATCATCTGCAAACATATTCATGAATGAATTTACAGACTCTGGTAGGTCATTTACATATACAAGGAACTAAAGTGGCCCTAAAACTGAACCCTGTGTAACTCCACTACTAACTCTTCTCCATTCAGACACTGAGTGTCTTACTCTAACCCTCTGTTCCCTTCTTTCTAAGTAAGTTTTTATCCATTCCAAAACATTTCCACCTATTCTAGCCATTAATTGCAGCTTCCTAATAAGTCTCCCATGTGGAACAGTGTCAAATGCTTTCTGGAAGTCTAGGAATATGTGTGTGTGTGTGTATTTATATACATATATATACATACATACATACATACATATATATATATATATATATATATATATATATATATATATATATATATATATATATTATATATATATATATATATATATATATATATATAATATACATACATGCATACATACATATACCTCTCAAATCTTTAATCCCATATTCTTCTTCTCCTGATTACGATGACACAAGAAAGATATATTCTCTTCATTATTTTATTACAGAAATTATGACAGAGTGATTAGCATAAATCATGATGGTGATTATATTCGTATAGTACAACGCATAATTATGAGGAGCACACTCCAAATGAGTATATGGTAATAGAGGTTGATTAGCATATGCGTGATATGAATGGACACCATCCACTAAGCACCTTATCTCTGCTATCATCATCATCATCCTCATTATATATATATATATATATATATATATATATATATATATATATATATATATATATATATATATATATATATATATATATATATATATATATATATATATATATATATATATATATATATATATATATATATATATATATATATATATATATATATATATATATATATATATATATATATATATATATATATATATATATATATATATATATATATATATATATATATATATATATATATATAGATATATATTTGTATATATATATATATATATATATATATATATATATATATATATATATATATATATATATATATATATATATATATATATTTATATATTGTAAAACTGTAGCGTCCGCGACTCTGAGGCGGCAGGTAGAGGATTCGCGCCCCATCACTTGTAACGATTACATTTGCCAAAACTAGTCCTTCGCAAGAAGGCAACCGTCCTAGCCCTTAGTAGAAAAGGGAGTTCGTGACGTAAAAACCGAATCAACCATATATATATATATATATATATATATATATATATATATATATATGCATATATATATATATATATATATATATATATATATATATATATATATTAATATATATATATATATATATATATATATATATATATATATATATATATATATATATATATATATATATATATATATATATATATATATATATATATATATATATATATATATATATATATATATATATATATATATATATATATATATATATATATATATATATATATATATATATAGTTGTTTATCATGAGTGTAAGACTGTGACGGGCAAAGATTATAAACCTCATCAAGTCCGGACACTATAAAATATTCAAGAGAAAGTAGTAGCTTAAACAGGCAAAAATAAGAGAAATATAGACAATAAACTAACACACTGAATGTAATGAAGATCTAGAAATATGGCAAAGAATGAGGTCCATAAAATAACGCTAGATCTGTTTCTTGGAAGATGAACGGTTTAAAGAGCTAGGTACAACGGAAGCAAGAAGGGAGTTCTTGAGTCTAGAATTGGAAGGAACGAAGCAGTCCAGAAGAGGCAGTAGTCTTGGCATTAGAACGAGAAAATTGCAGTTTCCCTAGTAAGGTACTCTTAGTTCATTTAATAAGTCAAAAGATTATTCCAGTTGTAGTATACAGTCATCGAGAATCAATACCTTCTTAAAATGAGAATTCGATAAGAATAACAAAACCCGTGTGTATGTATATGTGTGATTACCTAATTGTGATTACCTAATTGTGTTTACGGGAAAGAGCCCAAAGCTCGTATCTTCCCGTCTCCTCATCGGTTCCATTTTATACTTAGTGATACTTATCATACCTGTCCTTAAAACTATGGATTGAGATAGCATTAACTACCTCCTCGCTTAGCCAATTCCAATTATCAACTACTCTTACACTGAAAAAGTATTTCCTTACATCCTGCGAAGAAGTTTTCTTACGAAGCTTCAAACTATGACCTCTAGTTCTAGAGCCAGCCATATCAAAATATCGATCCCTATCCACTCTATCATAACCATGAAGGAATTTAAAGACTGTCACCATATCCCCCCTCACTCTTCTAGCTTCGAGTGATGGTAAGTCTAATTCCCTCAGCCTCTCATCATAACTGAGATTGCGTATTTCTGGCACCAGTTTCGTGGCATGTCTTTGAACTTTTTCAAGCTTAGCTATGTGCTTTTTCAAGTGCGGATTCCAAAAGGGGGCTGCATATTCAAGTTTTGGCCTCACATAGGTTACATAAATATTTCTGAACATTTCCTTGTCCATGTGCCTGAAGGCTACCCTTACATTTGATAAGAATGCATATGCTGCCCTTACTATGCCATTTATATGTATTTCTGGAGACAAATCTGCCAGTATGTTTACTCCTAGATCTCTCTCATTTTCTGTCTCTTGAAGTTGTACTCCAGCCACCGAGTAGTCAAGCTTGGGCCTTCTTGCACTTGTACCCATTCTCATTACCTTACATTTTGAGGTATTGAATTTCATTAGCCACTTTTCTGACCACTCATGCAGATTATTTAGATCCTCCTGAAGTTCTCTACCATTGTTTTCGTTTTTTACTTTCTTCACAATCTTTGCATCATCTGCAAACATATTCATGAATGAATTTACAGACTCTGGTAGGTCATTTACATATACAAGGAACAAAAGTGGCCCTAAAACTGAACCCTGTGTAACTCCACTACTAACTCTTCTCCATTCAGACACTGAGTGTCTTACTCTAACCCTCTGTTCCCTTCCTTCTAAGTAAGTTTTTATCCATTCCAAAACATTACCACCTATTCTAGCCATTGATTGCAGCTTCCTAATAAGTCTCCCATGTGGAACAGTGTCAAACGCTTTCTGGAAGTCTAGGAATATGCAATCTGCCCAGCCCTCTCTTTCCTGTAAGATTTGGCTTACCTCATCATAAAATTCTAATAAGTTTGTTACTGTTGATCTACCTTCTCTGAAGCCATGTTGCCTCACTGACAAAAAGTTGAAGGATTCCAAGTGATGAGAGATATGTTTCCTTAGTAGTTTCTCCATAACTTTGCAAACTATGCTGGTCAAGGAAACTGGTCTATAGTTCAGAGCCGTATCCCTTCTTCCCTTTTTGAAGATAGGTATCACATTTGCTTGTTTCCAGCATCTTGGAATCTCCCCCGACTCCAGTGACTCCTTAAATATGATACTTAGTGCCACTGATATTGTGTTTGCATATTTTTTAAGCACATGAGGGGATATGTCATCGGGACCTGTAGCTTTATGAACATCTAAATCCATCAGCGCTTTGCATACCTCTGTGGCTGTAAGGTTGATGTTCTCTAATACCGGCCCTTGAGCTTCTATCACTGCAATCTGAGGGGGTGGGGTATTTTCTACTGTAAATACTGACTGAAACTCCTTGTTCAATTCTTTGCAGATCTCTTCATCCGTCTCAGTGATGCTTCCATCCGCTCTCTTTAGCCTTAAAACCTGTTCTTTTACCTTCAGTTTTCCTCTGATAAAGCTGTGGAAAAGCTTGGGATTTTCTTTAGCCTTCCTGGTGATGTCCCTCTCATAGTCTCTCTCTGCCTCTCTCCTTTTACTTAGGTAGTCATTTCTTGCTCTTTTGTAGGTTTGCCAGGCATTTATGTTTTTTCTCCTCCTATACCTTTTCCAGCATTTGTCTCTCCACTCCTTAGCTCTTTTACACCCATTATCGAACCATTTCTCTCTGGCATGAATTACACCTACTTTGGTGACAGGTATGCAGCAATCTACTATCTTCCCATATTTCTCACAAAAGATGTCATACATTTCTTGTACAGATTTGTTGTAAAATAAGGTTCTCCAGTCAATAACTGCAAAAAGCTCATTCATTTTGATGTAATCTCCTTTCCGATAGTTCCTCCTCATGTCCTCAGTACCTCCACTCTCAGGCACAATATCTTCAATGATATACTCCATCAACAACACACAGTGGTCACTCTTTCCAATTGGTGGTTCATACTCAATTTTTTCAATATCCAACACATTATCTGTGAACACTAGATCAAGTAGTGATGGCTCATCCCCACCCCTGGCCCTTGTTGGTTCCATTGCATGTTGGTGTAGGAAATTCCCTTGTACGCAATCTAGGAATCTTGCC
>JAXCGZ010013252.1:77500-87500 GCA_037179515.1 Halocaridina rubra | reverse complement strand
TGAGGGAATTAGACTTACCATCACTCGAAGCTAGAAGAGTGAGGGGGGATATGGTGACAGTCTTTAAATTCCTTCATGGTTATGATAGAGTGGATAGGGATCGATATTTTGATATGGCTGGCTCTAGAACTAGAGGTCATAGTTTGAAGCTTGGTAAGAAAACTTCTTTGCAGGATGTAAGGAAATACTTTTTCAGTGTAAGAGTAGTTGATAATTGGAATTGGCTAAGCGAGGAGGTAGTTAATGCTATCTCAATCCATAGTTTTAAGGACAGGTATGATAAGTATGACTAAGTATAAAATGGAACCGATGAGGAGACGGGAAGATACGAGCTTTGGGCTCTTTCCCGTAAACACAATTAGGTAATCACAATTAGGTAATCACACACACACACACACCCACACACACACACACACACACACACACACACACATATATATATATATATATATATATATATATATATATATATATATATATATATATATATATATATATATATATATATATAAAGATTAAACAGTTCAAACTAAATTAAGAAAAAAAATCAGTTGCCATGTTGGCGAGCTGAGCAGCTGTGGGGGAACGGCGATCGACCAAACAAGTGGCCGTGATCGACTGGTAGATCGCGATCGACTGTTTGGCCACCTCTGCTCTACATCTTCGTGTTAACCAGTGAGAGAGGCGACACGGGGCAAGAGATGAGGAGATAAGGCAGACACGAGAGGTATTAAGGTAATAATAATAATAAGCCGCAACACATAGTCCTATTCGCACAGTACCCACCGAAGTATCTACGAGAATAATGACTTCCTAGCAAGAAAAACAACACGAGAGAGAGAAAAAAAATGGAAGATAAAAACTAACATACGCAACTTCCAACTTATTTCGATCTCATCAATTAGTCCAAGTGCAGTGATTACAAATGGAAACCCATTGACCTCCAGTATCTTACTAACTACCCTGGGATTCCAACTCACTACAACAGTGACGTATAGGACTTTGCTCTATACGATAAAACTGGATAACACCTAAATGACATTAAAGTTGTATTCTTATTTATAACTGAAGGTAGCGGTATAACAGATATGCATCTTTTCATTTAAAGTTGTTTTATTTAGTTCTACACTTATTCTACACCTCAATGCTCCCCGTCTACACCTCAAAGTTCCCAGTCCCCTTATTGTAAGGTTCTAGTGATCTTATTTCTGCCCGATCAAGTTCTAACTGAGCTCTCTGCTTACAACTAGCCCTTACTGTCTTGTATGACCAAGATGTCAGGGCGTGGCGGCTTGGACAGTCTTGCTAATAGGCTTCCAGCTGGAGGAACTCTCCCCCCCTGGTGTGTGGTTTTTAAGGCGGGGCATCGAGAAGACCTAAAGAGTGTTTTCACAAGGTGCATGTACGTACATATATATAAATGTTTGTCGTGGGAATGTCTGGAACTGGGTGAGCAACTTTGACCTCTATCGGCACTTGGCGCCTACATGTGAGAGGCCTAAGGCATAACAATATATCTAGTTGTGACAACACCATCAAGCTCAGAAAATACATGGTGAGTATCAATTACACACTTGACTTTCCTAAACCACGTGGTCTATTTCTATTTCCCTTTAAGGCATAAACTTTTCTTACAACAACAGGATAAAGACAGCAAATCACCCACAGAATTTCTAAAGCTCAAGCTACAGGAATGGAATAAAGCTCAGAATATGAAGATAAATATTTAATAATAGAAAACTCATACTATATAAAACACTTGTTAGACCTCACCTGGACTACCCACCCAACCTAATGAACAAACTGTCGAAATCAAATTCTACAATACTGTAGGCTATACAAAATACACATCTAAGATCTATCTCAGAAGAAAAATGACCCATTTCACTACAATAGAAAATCTTCATACCCATTATAAACTACAACCATTGAACTGAAGACTTTTCAAACTAGCAACCAATACATGGTTAAAGGCTTGAGACCTGTGGCCTAACTTAACTAATATATCTAAACATGTAGCTACTCATCAACATAGAGACTATGCTTGGTGTGGCAGATTAGCCCCACCCCTGGAGAGGGACCTTCCCAACCAAGCTTACCTGGATACATAAAATAACAATACCATTAACCATTATAAGTATGCTTTGCTGCATGGTAATTACATACATATGTAAATATACATGGCGTCACTTCCCCTTGTAAGGGGGTGGCCTAACCAAGAAACACAAATTCATCACAATCCACAAATACCTTAACTTTTCCTCTTAGTACCTTGGGGATCGCCCACAAGGTAGGCAGGTTAGGATATTCTACAATGAGGTTCCACAGCCGCAGCTGGTTAACCATCACAGCTGCATCACATGGCAACTCCCCTCACACCTGTCCATCACAGTTCACAGAGCTAACAGGTGTAAGAAATACCTTTTACCCATGTCACCTATACAAAACCTTCCTCCACTCATTCCTATCTCTTGCATGCTCTCTTCCCTGCTCTGCTGACATTAAAGTGCATTCCATGCCCTTTTAATGCTATCCATTCATCTCATTCCAGGTCTTCCTCTTGGATGAACTCCAATCACTTTTGCACTCCACACTCTCTTTGCTATTCATTATTCACTCATCCTTTCCAACTTTCCAAATCAACTCACTATTCTCTGATCTAACCTATCCGACAGATTCCTTTCAATGCCCGTTCTCTGCTTGATATTCTCATTTCTTGCTCTATCTCTTCTAGATACACCAGTCCTACTTCTCAAACACCTCATCTCCATTACATTCAACTTGTTCCTTACATTCTCTCTTGCATTCCAAGTTTCTACTCCATGCAATGCTGGCGGCATGTCACACCTCCATATATTATTCTCTTTGCATTCATCCCCTAATACCTATATTTCTTTACACTCATCAACCCACCTAGACATTCACTTTCTTCCTTCACTCTATGACTTATCTCTGCATCCACTAGTCTACTCCTTGATATGTGTTACCCCATATTCCCAAAACTCTCAATTTCTTCAAGCAACTCCCCATTTACTCCTACATTCAATTTGCCAACATTAACACTGCTCATGCATCTCATGACTTTACTTTTACCAATATTCACCGCAACTATCTTCTTTCACAAACTAAGATCACACTCATTATCAGCCACCAGTACAATATCATCCTCGAATAGCAATTGAGTCCATTCCCACAATCATCCACACTTATTCACTAGTTCCAAGCCTCTGTCCCATACTCTTTCTTTTACTTCCTTTAACATTCCATTCATATACACATTAAACAACCATGGTGACAATACACAACCATGATGTAACCCTACAGTCATCTCAAATCAATCACTTATACCAGTAGTTCCCAAACTTTTCACCACCAAGGACCCCTTTTATTTAAATGATTTTTTCCCCGGACCCCAGGATATTGAAACGTCTGTCAACTTAACATACTGCTTTAATAAACTAGCAACAAACTCCTCTTATCAGAAAACTAGATTGATTTCTGCAGAAAGACCTATGTGAATGAAAAAACGGGAAAATATATAAAAAATATAAAGAAAGAAATACAGAAGAGAACAGAGCAGAAAAAAAATACTTTATCTTAATCTCATTAATGAGATGGGTGATGCTGTTTTGCTGCTACTATGTTTTCAATTTCAGGTTCAATTGCAGACAGTTTTAAGGGAAGATCAGGTTCCACATTCATCCTATTTCTGTATTTTGATTTTATGTAAATGAGCTGTGAGAAAGCCTGCTCTCATAAGTACATAGTAGGGAATGGCATTAGATATTACAGGGCCTTGGTTGCCAGTTCTGGGTACTCATTTTTCAATAGTAACCAAAAGTCTGATAAATTATAACGGCTGAAACGTGATCTTAGTGAAGTGTCACATGAGAGTTCAACAAGACTATTTTCTTCTTTTGTTGTTAATTCTTTTACATCTTTTACATTTACATGAAAAGGATCCCAAATCCACTTGTTATTACCATCAAGAGGAGGAAAATAATCCCTAAAACTGATCTTTAAACCTTTCAAATGCTGAATAAAAAGTCTTCTTATTTCTTGAGAAATGTTTTCTTCAGAAGTTCCAAGAAAGTCATAAAGTGTTGGAAAGGATTCAAACACACCACTATGCAGACGTTCAGACCACAATTCTAATTTCTTGATCATGGCTTCCACTTTATCTTCAACTTTAAAAATAGTTACGGATCTCCCTTGTAGGCTCAAATTTAGGTCATTCAAATAAGTAAAGATGTCAGACATGTATGCCACAATAGCTAGACACGAAAAGTTATTAAACCATTCTCTCCAATGAAATGATTTATCATGAAGAAATAGTCTTATTTCATCATGCAACTCAAATATGCGGGTAAGTACTTTACCACGGGACAGCCACCGCACTTGAGAATGCAAGAGCAGTTGTTCATGAGCGCTACCCATCTCCTCACGAAGAACACTAAAAATACGAGAATTTAAGGGCTGAGCTTTTATGAAGTTAACTACTTTCACTAATGCATCTAGAGTCGTCTTCAATTTTTCTGGCATTTTCCTTGCTGCCAACGCCTCTCTATGTATGCAGCAATGAGTCCACTTGACATTTGGTGTTATAGCTTGGATTTTTGCCTTGAGTCCTTTGTACTTTTCCGACATTGCGGGAGCCCCATCAGTACTGACTCCTACACACTTTGACCATCCAATTTCATTAGCTATTATAAACTCATTCAAACTATTAAAAATAGACTCACCAGTTGTGTGTGTTGGCAATGACTGGCAAAAGAGAAACTCTTCCTTAATTGTACCATCAAATTCATATTGTATGAATGCAAGTAAATCAGCACTGTTAGCAACATCTGTACTTTCATCTAATTGTAAAGGATACTACGGACTTTTAATCACTCTCTTCACTAGTTGATTTTTAACACTGTCAGAAATGTCTTCTATTCGCCACTTGACAGTGGTGTTTGACAATGAAATGAGATCAAAACTCTTGGATACTTTGTCTCCATGCATCCTAGAGGCCATTGCTTTGGCAGCAGGCAGAATTAGTTCCTCTGCTATTGTGTGTGGTTTTCCACTCTTTGCTATTAAAAGAGAAACATCACACGAAGCACACACAACATTCTTATTATCACCCCCGGTTGCTATTTTTTCTATAATATTTTGTCTTGAAAGCAGTTCTTCCCGTCTTCTTTGAAAATATTCAACAGGTTTGTTAGTATGCTCCTTATGCTTAGTTTCAAAATGCCGGCGAAGTTTGGCTGTCTTCATACTTTCATTGGACAATATTTCATTACAGAGAACACATTGTGGTTTCTGTTCACCTTCACTGCCTCTACATATAAATTCAAAGGATATGTATTCATCACAGTATTTACGGTTTTTGCGTTTCGACTGATGAGTCAGTGTCTTTTCACTTGAGCTTGTCGCACATTCACCTTCTATGTCACTACTGTCTCGTTTTAACATGCTTCCTGTTTTTAACCACCGATCCATCATACAATCAGATATTTACCATAAATAGTCACTGATGTAGTTAATACAACTAAATATTAAGGTTCGGGAATCAAACACAGACGCGCTGACTACCGACTGCTCAAGTTGCATTAACGTTTGGATACAACTGTTGGTTCAAAAGGTGAAGACGGTGAAGGAAGAGCGAAGTTGCAGCAATCAGTGTTCAGAACTTCAGCTCAGACTGAGCTCGCAAACCACGGTCCAACTGTACGTGTTCAACACATGACAGGTTGGTAATCTCACACGTATAAATGCTTTGGCCCTACCGTACTGTGATAGCCTGACATCCTACATGTCACTTTCATGCACAGTGTTAAATGCATAAAAAACTAAAGAAAGAAAGAAAAGAAAAATAAATAAATTATATAATCAGGAAACGTTTATTTTTAATATTGCCATAATTATGAGAGCATGGGTACGTTACGTTGCCTTTGTATAACTGCATTATTATTTTTTTCCTTTAATATGCTTATTCACTTACATATATATATATATATATATATATATATATATATATATATATATATATATATTATATATATATATATATATATATATATATATATATATATATACTATATATATAGTATATATAATATATATATATTTATATATATATATATATATATATTATATAATATATATAATATAAATATATATATATATATATATATAAATATGAAAATTTCAATTGAGTTCACGGACCCCCAGTACTACCTTTGCGGACCACCAGGGGTCCGCGGACCACAGGTTGGGAACCACTGACTTATACCATTCCCAACTCTCACACATGCTCTACTATTCATGTAAACATTCTTGGCAGTATTCAACAAACTTCCACTTATTCCATACAATCGCAATATACTTCACTGTGTCTCTCTAGCAACCCTCTCATACGGTTTCTCTTAGTCCATAAATGCCCAAAAAGTGTCCCTACCTTTCTCCAAGAACTTCTCACACACCTACCTCACCACAATCACCTGATCCAAATATCCTCTTCCTTTCCTGAACCCACACTATCATTCCCCAAACAATCTTTCCATACCTTTCCGAATTCTCTTGATTAAAACTCTTTTACATACCTTACCAACTGCACTCAACAAACTAATTCCTCTAATATCACTACACTCTTACTTATCTCCTTTCCTTTTATAAAGTGGCTCTACACATGCACTTCTCCAATTAACTGAGACCATCCCTTTCCTGAACATACATTCAACAACCTAGCCATCCATTCTCTAATACCTCCCCACCTTTTGACAAGCATTCAACATGACACCCATCTATCCCTGGTACTTTTTCTGCTTTCATTGCTCTCAGTGCCATATGTACTTCCTCTTTTGTTATTCCTATATCTTTCTAATCACCTAAGATTGGCATTTTACATTCATTTCCCACAGCCACAATCTCTGCATCTCTGTCATCTTCCTCATTAGCAGTTCCTTGAAATATTCAGTTCATCTCTTTGTCACCTTTATTTTGTATACTAGCAATTGCCCATCTGCTCCTTTAACCCTCTCCTCCCTACAAGACTCACCTTTCCTCACTTTTTCACTTCCTTCCAAAACTTTTTTTTATTCCTTTCAAAATTCTCAAACAAGCATCAACTTCACCTTACATCCACTTCTCTCTTTGCCTCCCTCGCCACACGCTTTGCTAACCTCTTTGCACTATGCCTTTCATATGCCTAAACATTACCCACCTGCACCCATACCTCAAATGCCTGCTTCATTTCAGCCACTATTGCACTCACCAGCTCATCCAACAATCACTACTTTTCCTTTTACTTCCACCTAGTAGTCTCCTTCTTCTAATTGTTTCTGCACACTTCATAACTTTCTCCTTGAAGCCACTCCATTCTTCTTCCACGCCTTCCTCCACTTTCTTTTTCACTACATTCCACACATTTATCAGACTAGCCTTATGCTCACAGTCTTTCTTATTCAGTTCATTTACTTTTAGCACTTCTTTTACTCTCTCACTTCTCCCCTTTCTTCACTTTGCTCCCACTCTGACTCTACTTTCCACTAAATAATGATCCTATATTCATCTATAGTACCTCTCAATACATTCACTACAATGCTCTTCCAAGCACCCCCCCAGTCTATGAGAGAATAATTCATTAATGTTCTGTCAACTACTCTACCATTATCTAATCTGACCCATGTCTACTTGTGTGCATCCTTCTTTTTATATACAGGTTTGGCAATCAACATCTCTCTCGCAATGCACATTTCTATAATTTTCTCTCCACTCTCATTCCTACCAGGTACTCCATACTTCCCAAGCACACCATCCACTGGCTTTTTCCCTACTCTAGCATTCAAATATCTCATCAACACCGTATTCACATTCATTCCCAAATCTTCCACAAACTCATTCAATTTCATCCAAATTTCTTCTCTTTTTTCCTCACCGCTTTCACGGCCAGTGTGATATGTTCTCGCAAGCGCACAAATTTCGCATCCCAGTCTCATTTTAGCTACTATTATTTGAGATGATACTTCCTTCAATTCTACTATACACTTAATCATCTCTTCATTTACCAACAGAGCCTCTCCTTATCTTCCTCGTTCTCTCAACTCCAGACGCCCTATCTATCACACTCCCAAAAGTTACCTCACAATACCGATATATCTTAGCTTCACTCAGTGTAAGCACATCCATCTTTCTCACCACAAACATACTCCCAGTCTCTCTCTCCTACTTTCACTTACACCATAACCACACACATTCAGATACCCAATTACACCATACCCCCTACGTTAGACTGAATAAATCAAGAAAAACACCAAATAACAACAACAATAATGATGATCAACTTAATAACAAGAAGAACTAGTAGCATAGATAAACAAGAAACCGTTGACCTTCAAAGACAGGTAACACCATCTCCATGCCTTGATGGAAGTTCCCACAGATCAGTCAGAGTTTAAAAGAAAGAAAGAAAAGTAAGGGGTCTGCCCAATCATTAAATCCCTCTCTCTGTACTTAATTTTCGAGCTTTCCCTCCCACCCTTCAGTCCTTCACCCCCTTTAAAGTGGTTCCCTGTGGGGATATATAAGTGCACTCGGCACTATCTCAGCTCGGCAAACTATCCCTAAACATACACCCTCACCCACAACGGTTGCATTGCATAGGCTACTACTACTTTTCTGATAGGCTGTAAAAGGGTATGCTATACCCTTACTCTAAAAATATATAATTTTATATTTTTAGTGATTATTATTCAGCGTACAAAATGGACGAAATATTTCAACGGTATAAGAGCTCACTTTGTATAAAATATACACACCATATAGTAGACTGGCCTATGGCTGAAGGGTCTGTTCCGGTTTTACGTCACGGACTCCCTTATCAACCAAAGGCTAGGGTCTCTTTGACCTAAATAGGACTGTCCAAGGCAGTTCGAAGCTAAGTCTTCCTTCAGTTACGATACTCTTTCTATGCATATATCAACACTGCATATTCTTGGATATTCGTGACACATCTCTTATTATCTCTTCACATCTGACAAACCACAACACTCTCCATCTCTGTTTCTCTTTAATTTACGCTCTCTTCGTACCCAGGCCCGATGAGGGCACATTTATTTAATTTTTTATTTTGGGGGGGTCCTGATGTCAGAGTCATAAAAGAAAAACAAAACTCACAAGGGATTTTGATTGGTAGCAGTAGTATTAATAATAATGATCTAGTTTTACGTCACGGACTGCCTTTGCTAGTAAGGGCTAGGACGGTACACCCTTGCGAAGGAATTTTTGTTTTGGCACTTGTGTGAATCGTTATCCCGAGTGCAAACAAACAAACAAACATTTGTTTCCATTTCTGTACAATGGTTATTCTTCAACAATTTAAGAGTAACTTATAAGTAGACATTTAATTGAACAAATAAGTAAGAGGGTAATACATACAGTTAAATTAAATATAGCTTTCCTAAAAAATAATAATACTGTAATAAAAATGTTAATAACGTTAATAATGAAGTTGTAATAATAACATTCGATACAGGATCGTTATTATCGGCATCATTACCATATTTGTATTCCTTACAATGAGAATAATTAGTTCTTAACTTAGAGAACAGAGAAGGCGATATCAGTTTACATATAGAGAGGTTAGTGTCTAGGGAAATTGCATTGAATCATTAAGTTTAGTTCATGTGTTAGCAGCAACTATTTGTCCAAAAGAAAACTATATAGTTTGACTTTGAAAGCTGCGAAGGAGGATGAATTCTTAAGATGCTCTGGAATATTGTTCCAAAGTGTTGGCTCTTTTATAGGGGGGGGGGAGATGTATGGAGCAGAGACATGGGCAATAAAGAAGACTCATAAGAAAAAACTGGATGTGGCAGAGATGAGGATGCTGAGATGGATGTGTGGGGTGACAAGAAGCGATAAGATCAGAAGCGAGGTTATTAGAGGTACCTCAAAAGTTAGAGAAATATCAGATAAGATATAAGAAAGTAGACTAAGATGGTATGGTCAT
>JAXCGZ010013252.1:55000-72500 GCA_037179515.1 Halocaridina rubra | reverse complement strand
ATATATATATATATATATATATATATATATATATATATATATATATATATATATATATATATATATATATATATATATATATATATATATATATATATATATATATATATATATATATATATATATATATATATGATATATATATATATATATATATATATATATATATATATATATATATATATATATATATATATATATATATATATATATATATATATATATATATATATATATATAGTATATATATATATATATATATATATATGTATTATATATATATATATATATATATATATATATATATATATATATATATATATATATATATATATATATATATATATATATATATATATATATATATATATATATATATATATATATATATATATATATATATATATATATATATATATATATATATATATATAAGGAAGCAGCTTCAGAGAAGACTGCATAACATGCACACGTCTCAACACATCATTCCTCAAATGTCCCTGTTGAGGAATTTATATAGAGAAACATCTCCCATATTGGTAATGAATCTCTTTTTCCAGAAGTAATATTGGCAAATGTTTCTTGAGGACATTGATATCCGATGCTTTCGGGGTCATCGGGTCTCCATTTTCAAGCCGTTGAATGAACAGTGTTGATGAAAACTGGTGGAAGGGGCGAATGCTCTGAATCTCAGCTTACATAAGGATAAACATATCTTTTTCCAACAATAAGTCTTCAACAATCAGTGTTTAAGCCTTACTGTTCCTCGGTACTGGTCCGAGGAATCCGATGATGTATTGTGAAGAAAGTGTATCTCTGGGTAATTAATATAAGGGAACATTTTATATATATTGTAATTAACTAATTGCTCTTACAGTCACCAGTGATGGTAAGTCTAATTCCCTCAGCCTCTCCTCATAACTGAGATTGCGTATTTCTGGTACCAGTTTCGTGGCATGTTTCTGAGCTTTTTCCAACTTATTTATGTGCTTTTTCAAGTATGGTTCCAAAAGGGGGCTGCATATTCAAGCTTTGGCCTACGTATCAACATAATTTCTAAGTGTTTTCTTAACATATGTAGAATTTTACTTATGGCACTATTACATGTAGTAGGTTGGCTCATGGCATCAGCCGCCCGTTGCGATACTACAGCTGGAGTTTTTTTTTAACTTAAATAGGACTGTCCAGGACAGTTCGATCTTAAGTCTTCCTTCAGATATGGTTCTTTTCCTATGCCTACTTTCACACTGAATATTCTTGGATATTCATTACACATCTCTTATTATCCCTTCACATCTGACAAGTCATAACACTCTCCCTCTCTGTTTCTCTTTACTTCGTGTATTGTTCGTGCCCAGGCCCGATGAGGGCTGTTTCATTTTGTTATTTTTTTTAGCCCGTCCTAGTGTCACAATCATAAAAAAACAAAAAACAAAACATAGACTACATAAATATTTCTGAACATTTCCTTGTCAATGTGCCTGAAGGCTACCCTTAACATTTGCTAAGAAAGCATATGCTGCCCTTAGTATGCCATTTACATGCATTTCCAGAGACAAACCTGGCAATATGTTTACTCCTAGATCTCTCTCATTCTCCATCTCTTGAAGTTCTGCTCCTATTCAAGCTTTGGCCTTCTTGCACTTGTACCCATTCTCATTACCATACACTGTGAAATATTGAATTTCATTAGTCACTTTTCTGAGCACTCATGCAGCCTATTTAGGTTTTCCTGAAGTTCTCTACCATGGTTCTCGTCACTTACCTTCTTCACAATATTTCCATCATTTGCAAACATATTCAAGAATGAATTCACAGACCCTCGTAGGTCATATGCATATACAGGGAACAGAAGTGGTCCTAGAACTAATCCCTGTGGAACACCACTACTAACCCTTCTCCATTCAGACACTGAGTGTCATAATCTAGTTGTCTTTTCCCTTCCTTCTAAGTAAGTTATTATCCATTCCAAGACATTTCCACCTATTCTAGCCATTACTTGCAGCTTCTTAATAAGTCTCCCATGTGGGACCGAATCACATTACTTCTGGAAGTCTAGGAATATGCAATTTGCCCATCCCTCTCTTTCTTGTAAGATCCGGCTTACCTCATCATAAAATTCTAATAAGTTTGTTATTGTTGATCTGTCTTCTCTGAAGCCATGTTGTCTCACAGACAAAAAGTTGAAGCATTCCAAGTGGAAAGTTGTAGTTCCCCATAACTTTGCAAACAATGCTGGTCATGGAACAAGCCTCTTGCTTAGAGCTGTATTCGTCCTTTCCCTGTTTGCTTGTTTCCAGCATATTGAAATCTCTCCAGATTCCAGAAACTTTTCAAATATGATGCATTGTGCCTGTGATATTGATTTAGCACATTTCTTAAGTACATATGTATCATCAGGACCTGTGGATTTTTGGGCATCTAACTCCATCAGCGCTTTGCATACCTCTGTGGTTAGATATATGATGTTCTTTAATACTGGCCCTTGAGCTCCTATCTTTGCAATCTAAGGGGGTTGGGCATTTTCTGCTGCAAATTGTAACTGAAACTGTTATGCTCATTATTGAACCATTTCTCTCTGGCATGAATAACTCCTACTTTGGTGGAAGGTATGCAACAGCTTACTATCTTCCCATATTCCTCACAAAAGATGTTATACATATCTTGTACAGATATGTTGTTAATTAGGTCCTCCAGTCAATAACTGCAAAAAGCTCATTAATTTCGATGTAATCTCCTTTCAGATTGTTCCTCCTCGTGTCCTTCTCAACCCTTTACATTCAGGCAGAACATCTTCGAGGATGTACTCCATCAACAACACACAGTGATCACTCTTTCGTATTGGTGGGTCATGCTCAATTTTTTCAGTATCCAACACATTATCTGTGAATACTAGATCAAGCACAATCTTGGAATCTTGGTCCGAATGAGTCCTCCCCACTTTGTGGGTCAAGATATTTCCAATCTATCACTCTATGATTTAAGTGTCCCATAATCAAACTCTTACATTTTCTCTCCCGTACAATGTTAACAACTAAGTTTATGACTTTGATAGTACCTATATGAATTACCTCATAATCTTCTAGCCTATGTTGGTTCCTTGGTGGGTTATATACAACAGATTTTATAATGCTCACTGACCTGGTATTTATGGGAGCAATAAGAAATTCCTGGAACTCACTTTCTATAGCAAAGTGAGCAATGCAATCCCTCCACCAGTCCTCTCAGACCTTTCAACCTTAAATATTCTGAAGCCCTTAAGCATAACTGTGACATGTTTATGTCCTCACTTAACTTAGTGTCTGTAACTGCTACTATGTCTACCTTACTGTTGCGCATCCTATCCTTTAATTCAACTGCCTTACCAGCTACCCCATTAGCAATATGAATGAGGCCGCATTCCCTGTTATTCTGTTATTATATTCTTTATCTCCCCTTTGTCTGGAAGAGCTCTGAAACAAATGTTTTTCTTCTCTTTGTCATTTATTTCCTCATTTAATCTTCAAGCTTCTTGCAACAAGTTTTTGATCCTTTCCATCTTTTCCTGTGTTCTGTATGGTCTAATGAACACTGTTCTGAATCCTTGAAGATCTTTTATGTTTTTTCTCATCAATATTTCTCTACGTGTGTCACCTCTCTCAAAGGATATTTTTTCTCCCTACAATATTTACCAATCTGGTGAACGTTTGCAATAGTCTATGGACCACATACTACTCCAAGCTTCCTTATCAGGTCTAAAACCTTAAATTTATTTTGTTCAAGTCTCCCCTGCCATGTCGGGTCCTGGGAATCACTTATTCCTGAGATGATCACTGTCTTTTCTTTATCAAGTACCTGTTTAATCAGTGTATGTGTGTCATTATTAGTCCCCATTTGGGGGTGGACACAGCTAGATTTGTACACATCAAGCTCTCGATAATTCTACTCTATCTTGTGACGCAGTTTAAATACACAGCTAAAAATTAATGAAACTATAATGTAAATCAAGCTTGAGAGTGATTAATGCTACTTCAGTGCTTACAAAAATACAAAGATATTTAATTATAATCCCAATAAAACATATAAAGCGTTGAGAGCATCTCTCCCTTGTGTATCGATTTTTAACTATATCCTTTCCGAACTTACCTGCAACAGGACTTCTCGAGGAGTCTCCACAATGATCTGCCTTCACCTCATACCATTATTCTCCTCCCAGTCACCTTTCAGTGGTCTCCCCTCAGAAACTTAACCTACCTGATTTATCAAGTGTAGATGTCGATATTTTTACAAAAAAATATTCGCTTTATCACTTGATACAATTTTCCAAAATTCACATCATGATATAAGAAGAGAATTGGAGATAATTAGAAAGACACCTTTTCTAAAACGAGTTACTTATTGCTCTCACAGGCAGTGGAAATCTTTCCACAATACAAGGGAAAACATATCATTAAAAGATAGGTAAAAAGTGAAATAATATCAACTATAGTTACTCTCAGCTTAAGTGTCCTGAATAACTCTGTAAATGGAGAACTTGATAAACTCTTCCAAGCTCAAATGTCGAGTGAAAAACCAGCAATGTTTAATGAAACACTCAAGCCAGGAGACCTACATTGAATGATTGAAAGCTTTGCACAAAAGATGACAACTCTGGAAGCAGATGCTGAAAATGTGAAAGTCTTGCAACACAAGGTGAAAGTGCTGGAAGCAGACATTGCCCTCCTTAAAAGGGAAAACCCTAGGTTGAAGCAGTTAATAGACACATTTTCACCTCCAAATTCAGTGCTTTCAGCTAACAGCAACAGCGTGTCTTCTATCAACAATCTTCCTGCTTCACCCAATAGATTTTCTGTCTCTACTCTTTATTCCTTGTGTCCTGAAAGACGAGTGATATCCTACTTGTGATTACCTAATTGTGCTTACGGCAAAGAGCACAAAGCACGTATCCTCCCGTCTCCTGATCGGTTCCATTTTCTACTTAGTGATACTTATCATACCTGTCCTTAAAACTATGGATTGAGATAGCATTAACTACCTCCTCGCTTAGCGAATTCCAATTATCAACTACTCTTACACTGAAAATGTATTTCCTTACATCCTGCAAAGAAGTTTTCTTACGAAGCTTCAAATTATGACCTCTGCTTCTAGAGCCAGCCATATCAAAATATCGATCCCTATCCACGCCTCTCATCATAAATTGCGGATTCCAAAAGGGGGCTGTATATTCGAGTTTTGGCCTCACATAGGTTACATAAATATTTCTGAACATTTCCTTGTCCATGTGCCTGAAGGCTACCCTTACATTTGATAAGAAGGCATATGCTGCCCTTACTATGCCATTTATATGTATTTCTGGAGACAAATCTGCTAGTATGTTTACTCCTAGATCTCTCTCATTTTCTGTCTCATGAAGTTGTACTCCAACCACAGAGTAGTCAAGCTTGGGCCTTCTTGCACTTGTACCCATTCTCATTACTTTACATTTTGAAGTATTGAATTTCATTAGCCACTTTTCTGACCACTCATGCAGACTATTTAGATCTTCCTGAAGTTCTCTACCATTGTTCTCGTTTCCTACTTTCTTCACAATCTTTGCATCATCTGCAAGCATATTCATGAATGAATTTACAGACTCTGGTAGGTCATTTACATATACAAGGAACAAAAGTGGCCCTAAAACTGAACCCTGTGGAACTCCACTACTAACTCTTCTCCATTCAGACACTGAGTGTCTTACTCTAACCCTCTGTTCCCTTCCTTCTAAGTAAGTTTTTATCCATTCCAAGACATTTCCATCTATTCTAGCCATTGCTTGCAGCTTCCTAATAAGTCTCCCATGTGGAACAGTGTCAAATGCTTTCTGGAAGTCTAGGAATATGCAATCTGCCCAGCCCTCTCTTTCCTGTAAGATTCGGCTTACCTCATCATAAAATTCTAATAAGTTTGTTACTGTTGATCTACCTTCTCTGAAGCCATGTTGCCTCACTGACAAAAAGTTGAAGGATTCCAAGTGAAGAGAGATATGTTTCCTTAGTAGTTTCTCCATAACTTTGCAAACTATGCTGGTCAAGGAAACTGGTCTATAGTTTAGAGCCGTATCCCTCCTTCCCTTTTTGAAGATAGGTATCACGTTCGCTTGTTTTCAGCATCTTGAAATCTCCCCTGACTTCAGTGACTTTTTAAATATGCTACTTAGTGCCACTGATATTGAGTTTGCGCATTTTTTAAGCACATGAGGGGATATATCATCAGGACCTGTAGCTTTATGAACATCTAACTCCATCAGCGCTTTGCATACCTCTGTGGCTGTAAGGTTGATGTTCTATAATACCGGCCTATGAGCTTCTATCTCTGCAATCCGAGGGGGTGGGGTATTTTCTACTGTAAATATCCTGAGCACTGATAATGCTGATTTGCAAGTTGAAATTCTAACAAAAGACTTTCATGAATGCCTAGATAATTGTGCACCCTTTGTAACAAGAAATAAAATCTTTCCCTCGGCCCCTTGGATAACAGTGCTAGTGAAAATGAGGAAGATCTGGATAAAAGTGATAATCAAAAGGACAACCTGATCACAGGTGCCAATGACAATGCTCGTGAGAATGAGGAATATTCCGATAGAAGTGATAATCACTAGACAACCTAAATAAACCATCCAGCACTCATAACCAACTCAGTAATACGTTGCAAAACAGAGAAGAAAGAACAAGATTAACGTCCTTCACCACCACTCCTAGTAAAACAACTACAGTCAATAATCCAAACATTCCCTCAGACTCCCCCCCCCCCATTTACCATTATATTATAATGCAGCTGCAAGGGACACATTTCAAATATATATATATATATATATATATATATATATATATATATATATATATATATATATATATATATATATATATATATATATATATATACATATATATATTCGTGTACCTGGCAACTCCTCTGAGAGAAAAATATGTAATGTATTAGCAAAGCGAAACATTCCCTTTGAAGAAATTCATATCAGAAAGCTTTCTTGCAACCCAAGATGGACCTCCTTTTCATTAACGTTACTATAAGGATTTGAGAATGCGATATACACCCAAAATTTATGGCTCCACAGGCATGAAGTTCAGCCATTTCTCGGAAATAAATAGCAGAAACAACCTTGATTATCCACATAATATCCCAAACAACAGCCATATTGGGAAAAACAGCAAAAACTTTATAGAACATTGTCCTATCAGATAGACAGTGGGAGGAGATACAATACAATCTTCTCTCATTGGCCTTCACGCACGAGAGACTTTTCCTGGGAAGAAGGCACTTACAACATTGGATTTTACCTTGGCCCACGCTCATATCAAATGTATCCATCCAACACTTGGAATAGATACCAGGATCCATGGACTAACTCTTGAACTCACTATGACTATGAATTCCCTAAAGTATTGCAAAGACATCAAGACCCAAGAACAGACTAAGTCTATGACTATGACTACCTTCTTGGGGCATGGTAATAATGTATCACTTTTGCTTGTGAATGCTCAGTCCCTTCTTGCTCAATTTGAGGAAATAATAATGATGATAAATGAGTACAACATAGATACCCTCTGGGTAAGTGAAACTTGTTTTTTTCCTAAAACTGAAAGCAAGTTTGTGAATATCCCATAGTTTGGAATATTTTGCCATGACCTTGGGAGTGGGGGCGGGGTCGGTAAATATTTTAGGAATGATTTCATTGGATCACAAATAAATACAGGTCTAAAAAAAATAAAGAGCTCGAATATATATGGGCTACTGTGCAGTATCATAAACTTATATCTTCACTATAGGGTGTGCTTACTATCCAAAAGCATCTTCCAGTTCATTCAATCATCTTGGATTATTCAGAAATATCTGTGCGTGCCACAAACCTTTATATATTCTTAGTGACTTTAATAATGATTTGCTCTCATCAGATAACAAAATGAAGAGGGAACTCAATACTGTGAAGTTAACACAAATAGTGACAAAACCGACCCATATAACATCTAATTCTAGGACTCTGATAGATCTTATTATAACAAATAAAGTGGAAAGCATACCCTATTGGGACGTACTTCCCTGTCCAATATTACTATGCTAAACATAAACAAGCCCAAAAAGAAGCCCCTTCTCAAGACATTCCAGTGCTTTAAAAATTTTTCCCCTGCTATATTTTTGTATAGCATTAATGAACAACAGTCATATACTTAATAATATCCTGAGCACAGACAATGCTGATTTGCAAGTTGAAATTCTAACAAAAGACTTTCATGAATGCCTAGATAATTGTGCACCCTTTGTAACAAGAAAAATAATCTTTCCCTCAGCCCCTTGGATAACAAATGTCATTGAAGAAGCAATGCACATAAAAAATCAAATACAAAAGGAACTAAAAATAAATAGATTTGATATGACTCTCCATGACCGTATAAAGCAGAAAAGAAACGTGTCAGATTCCTCATTTATATAAGTGAAAAAAATAATCCATAAAAACCACTTTCTTGACTCTAAACATGATACAACAGCTACATGGAAAGTGATAAGAAATATGATACCCAATGGAAAGACTACAGACGGATATGAAAATATTACTGAGTTAAAAGACAAAGCGAAAACCTTCAGTAACTGTTTTGCGAATGTTGGCAAAGATACAAATGAAAAAAATACAAGAAAACATCAGCTCAGTGAACATGAGTAATTACATAAATCACTATCCTTCTAATGTAAACATCAGAGATTGTTTCAAGATCAATCCTGTTGATTGTGCTACCATAATTCTTACCATAAAGATCCTGATAAACTCTGGTTCCTATTGTCTAGATGCTATACCCTTTCGATTCATCATAAGATGCTCTACCAATGATTGTATTTTATATCACAATAATTGTAAACACCTCCATTGTTACAAGAAGGTTTCCTGATTCTTGAAAAATATTACATGTAATTCCTTCACATAAAGACAGGTATAGAGAAGATGTGACAAACCATCATCCCATTTCCTTGCTACCCATTTCCTCTAAAATATTAGACCAGCTAATGTTATATCTAGAGACAAACAGACTATTATCTAAAAAAACAGAATGGTATCAGACCAAAGCTACCTACGGAAACCGCATTGTTCAAATTTACTGATAAAATCTTCAATAATATAGACAAGAAAAATCTGTCTGCTTGTATTATTAGACTTATCAAAAGCCTTTGACAGTGTAAACCATGAAATTTTTATTAATAAATGTAGAGCTTGTGTTAGGGTAGGGAATGAAGTGAGTGAGTGGTTTCCAGTGAGTGTGGGACTGAGACATGGATGTGTGATGTCACCATGGCTGTTCAATTTGTATATTGATGGAGTCGTAAGAGAGGTGAATGAGCGAGTACATGGTCGAGGTTTGAAAATGGTAGATGGGGATGATAAAGAGTGGGAGCTGAATCAGTTGCTGTTTGCAGATGATACTGTGGTGGTGGCAGATTCAGAGGAGAAGTTGTGTCATTTAGTGTCAGAATTTGGAATGGTGTGTGAGCAAAGAAAGTTGCGAGTAAATGTAGGAAAGAGTAAGGTTATGAGGTGTACAAGAAATGAGGATGGTGCTGGATTGAATGTTATGTTGAATGGAAAGACACTTGAGGAAGCTGATCAGCTTAAGTATTTAGGCTAAGTTTTAGCTGCAAATGGTGGAGGGGAAGCAGATGTGTGTCACAGAGTGAATGAAGGATGTAAAGTGTTGGGTGTGTTGAAAGGAGTGATGAAGAATAGAGGGTTGGAAATGAATGTTATAAATGTTTTGTATGAGAAAGTGGTTGTGCCATCTGTGATGTATGGATCAGAGTTATGGGGTATGAAAGTAAGTGAGAGACGGAAACTAAATGTGTTTGAGATAAAATACCTGAGGAGTATGACTGGTGTATCTCGGTTGGATAGGGTTAGGAATGAAGTGTTGAGAGCAAGATCAGATGTGAGGAGAGAATTTGCAGCCAGAGTAGATATGAATGCTCTGAGATGGTTTGGCTATGTGGAAAGGATAGATGATGAGAGACTGCTGAAAAAGGTGATGAATGCGAGAGTTGATGGGAGAAATGCTAGAGGGAGGCCTAGGTTTGGGTGGATAGATGGAGTAAGGAGAGCCTTGAATGATAGGAGGATGGATGTGAGGGAAGCAAGTGAGCGTGCTAGGAATAGGAATGAGTGGTGAGCGATTGTGATGCAGCTCTGATGGGCATCTGCTGTTACCATGGTAGGGGCAGTAGGGGAGTTGGTATTTATGAAGCGACACAGGTTGTGGAAGAGCCCGGAGGATGGGCTGTGGCACTCCAGCAGTGACATCTGAACGGTCGCTAGCTCCCTCGTCATTGCCCATAGAGCAAAGTAATCCCCTTATTGTTTCTTTTTTTGATGTTGGCTACCCCCCAATTGGGGGAGACAGCCAAAGTAAATAGACTAACCCAAATACTGACTCGATCTGGTTTAGAGAGTCTCTGTCTAATACAGACAGTCAATCCGTCTTAACAACATTATCTGTACTCCAAAAAATGCATCATTTATTGTTCCCCAGGGATCAATTCTTGGTCCTACCCTCTTCTCCATTTATGTAAATGATGTATCTGATTTCATGGCTGTTCTTGTAATTATACAGTATGCTGATGATACTCAGCTACTCCTTAGTGGTGATATAAATGATCTCCCAGCGCTAACTTTAAGATCAAAAGACACTGTCAAAATTTAAAACCTATTTCCAGGAAATTGGGTTGTTAGTTAATGCAAGTATAATACAATGCATATTTATCGGTTCAAGGCACCACATAGCTCGAATTCCAGAAATGGCAAAAATTAATTTGCGTGGGAATATCATCACACCTAGGGAAAATTTAAAAAAATCTAGGAATTCACTTTGATAATTACATGTCGTTCGATTCCCATATAGATGAAGACTGCAAAAAGATAACAGGAATGCTAATATACTTATCACGTATAAAAGACAGTTTTGAGACTATCACTCGCATAATGGTTGCTCAGTCCCTAGTTCTCAGTCTTAATAATTATTGCAGAGCCTTATGGGGAGCTACTTATAAGACTCAAATAATTAGAATACAGAAGCTTATGAATTTTGCAGCTCGAGTACTCCTGGGAGTAATAAGAATATATGACCACATCACACCAGCTTTCAAAAAATTTGGATGGCTGTGGGAAAAAAACAAGATCGCCTCTGTTATTTACGTTTTTGTATATAAAATTCTGAACCATCACTATCCCAACTGGCTATTTAGTTTCAAAACAGTCAGGGATATAAGGGGAGCTACCACTTTGAAACATTATTCCAGAACACCTTAATAATTCATCCTCCTCCATAGTTTTTGAATAAGTAGAGTTTCTGCTCACAAACTAATCGAGATAAGTGATTTAATGTAATGTAATATCCCTTAATATTAACTATACTATATATAAATTGATACCACTTTCTATGAGACTTAAGTTAAGCAATAATTATTATCATTATAAGTAGTACAAAAATGTTGATGATGCCGATAATAAGGGTCACTTTTTCTCATAACTGTACTGTATGTAACTTGTTGGTTTAGTGTTTGATTTTTAAACTTAAGTAGCGAGTGTCATTATTATTACTTTATCATTACCATTTGTATCATTATTATTGTTATTTTTAGATTTGTTATTTCTATTATAATTGATTATTATTATTTTATATTATTATTATCATTATTATTATCATTATTATTATTATTATTATTATTATTATTATTATTATTATTATTATTATTATTATTATTATTATTATTATTATTATTATTATTATTATTATTATTATTATTATTATTATTATTATTATTATTATTATTATTATTATTATTATTATTATTATTATTATTATTGTTTAACAAACTATAACTTTTTTCATTATTATTATTATTATCATTATAATTATTATTGTTAATATCATCATCAGCATCATCATTACTATTATTATTATTATTATTATTATTATTATTATTATTATTATTATTATTATTATTATTATTATTATTATTATTATTATTATTATTATTATTATTATTATTATTATTATTATTATTATTATTATTATTATTATTATTATTATTATTATTAGTATGTATACGCTTTACTCAGTTATCTGATTATTCATTGTTTATTGGTAATTGTATATGTATATGTGTATTATAGGTGATTTTAATTTTCTAGGTAAACAATATTTTTGATCACTGTAGATGTTTGTATCATCCTCTTACTTATTAGCTCAGCGACGTGTCTACTTATAAGTGTATTATTAGTTGTGTAACAGAATAGCCATTGGCAGAATGGAACTCAAATGTCTGCATTTGAATTTGAATTTGCACTGAAGCTGGGGAATTAAGGCTGGATGCCTGTCCTATTTCCTAAGCTTGCGATCAAACGTGGCTCCATCATCTCAAGAGTAGAGCACCCTGCGAGTTACGTTACGGCGATCTCCTAACGATGCTGAGTAAAAATATCTAAATTTTCGTGTAACTAATTAGTGTGATAAGTCTGCTCTAATAAATGCTGTCAGTGTCTTCGTTGGTAGTGATAAAACAGGTGTCATCTTCAACAGAAGGACGATCCTTAGAAACAGATGTTTCTGTGAGATAACTTTTTCTACCATACAGTGAGTTAATTAAAGACGTAATCAACAGCACAAATGCTAAGAGCAGTTTTCAAGTACAACCTATATCAAACACTGGGACCAACGTGCCTTGGCTTGTCCAATGTGACTTTAAACTCAATCTAACCGGTATTGATATCTAATTTGGACTTCAGTTTAGGCTATACATAGGGCTACAGTAACGTCGTGTCTGTCTCTATCAATTGCACGTAATCAAAAAGGTTTGTAAATATCCGACTCGCTTCGAACAGGTTGCATAGTAAAACCTCATTACCTTGGAGTGTGACGTCATAGAATCTCAAGACCATTTTCAGATGACTCGCACAATACTGTTTATACATTGTAAGTCCTTTCTTTCAACAAGTTATGGCCAGGAGGATTAGCTCTCATTTAAGTGAAGTATTTGCAATAATCAAGTATTTCGTATCACTAACAAATAACAGTTAAGCGGCTGTTTCATGGTTATTGATAACTACTACAGCCTCGGTTCATATTTTGCCTGTCAGAAAACTGACTGATGCCTACGATTACTCGAAAATAACCAACGTATATCCGTGAATATAAAATAGTATAATAGCCTTTTATCATAGTATTTTTTTTTTATCCAGCACGATATCGACGACATTTTAATTGTCAATCTATTGTCTACAAATTTCTTGGAGTGCGTTGGTGAGTAGAGTATATTTAGCGCAGTTTACAATATGGTTCGTCACGGTTGAATTAATTATGATGCAATAATGATAATAATAAATAAAGAAGACGATCCGTGAATCTGTAAAATCGAAGCATAACAATGTGTTTAAAGATTATATAAATGATGGTCTCATTTTGAGATTTTACAAAGCAACGAGAATTATGTTAAATAAGAAGAGAGGAACTTGGATATACTGATATGATGTTACCCTGTATATTTATATTCAACAGCCATTTCATGGGTTTTGGCAGGGATTTTAGAATATGCTATTATGCATTTTTGCCCGAGTAGTTTGAGCCGTCTTTCAAGTTATATGTACAATACTGTGTTCACGTGTCCTACCTGTAATTCTTCTTGCATTCGACATGATTGATTCTCTTCTGGAGTTTAGCCTATTTAGCATTATCGTAAGTGTTTTTTTTTTTTTTTATGATTGTGACACCTGGACAGGCATAAATAAATATAAATATATTGGATTTATGTCTGGTGTTATTTTAGGATCACAACTAGCGAGTCGAAAATTCAAAATGTGTATTAGACTACCAGTAAAGAATATCTTGCTTTCTTGCAAACGCTATTTTTTTTTGGGGGGGGGGGGTTCCTTTGTAAGAGACTGCGTGTGAGTGTTATAACAGAGTAGGTGCCAGTTGTGACTTGGTTCTTTAGCATGTATTGTTGTGAACATTAAAAACGAATAAAGTCAAGGTCTATTGGACATGATTAGGGCCAGGAAGTCCTCCCTCAGCTACAGTTCTTTTCCTACACCGGATATTCTTCCATATTCGTCACACAGCATTTATTTTTTCATTCTTTTTTTATGATTGAGACACCAGGACGGACCAATAAGTAATAAAATAAAACAGCCCTCATCGGATCTGGGCACAAAGAATACATAAAGTAAAGAGAAACAGCGATAGAGAGTGTAATGACTTGTCAGATGTGAAGGGATAATAAGACATGTGTAACGAATATCCAAGAATATTCAGTGTAGATGTAGGCATAGAAAAAGAACCGTAACTGAAGGAAGACTGAAGATCGAACTGTCTTGGACAGTCCTATTTAAGTTAAAAAAAATAAAAATCTTCAGCTGTAGTATTGCAACGGGCGGCTGGTGCCATGAGCCATCCTACTTACTATCCCTTCACATTTGAAAAGTCACAACTCTCCCCATCTCTGTTTCTCTTTGATATCCTCTTCATAATTTTTTTTTTATCAGCCTTTCTTTTTATGTCTCTTATTTCTGCCTTATCCTCTTGCTTCTACTTTTTTCAAATATTTTCTTGGCTCCGGGCCCGATGGGGGTAAATTTCTCTGTCCGCCCTGATGTCATATTAGAAAAAAAAAAAGCAAGTGCTTAACTTACGCTACACAAAGTTAATTTTCTGATATTATGTTGCTGATGTTTTAATCTGATAGAAACTTAAATGCCATGAAATCGTGCACGACCATAGTGGGGGAGGGGTACTCTAGTGGGAGCTTTTAATATATTTATCATGTCCGTTATTTCATTATAAATATCTATCTATAGACATGTGGCAGTTTTCCCCTTATAAAGGGAGTGGCTATTTCAAGGCAAAATAGTGCCTCTTTGGGAAGAGAAAATGCAGAGGAGGGGATTCTCTGTCCCCTCGCTCCGCCTCTTTGAGTCGACTCATACGATACACAGGGGAGCACGGAGGAAGTATTCTAGCCCCCCTCCCTATATAAATATAGACGATGTTAAAAGCTATCAAATATAAATACAGTAACAGAACTCCTAACCTGACCAGGGAGCGTTAGAATGACAATATTAACTCTCGTAATAGGTAATATCTATATTGTTATTATTATTATTATTATTATTATTATTATTATTATTAGTATTATTATTATTATTATTATTATTATTATTATTATTATTATTATTATTATTATTATTATTAATATTATAATTATTATTATTATTATTATTATTATTATTATTATTATTATTATTATTATTATTATTATTATTATTATTATTATTATTATTATTATTATTATTATTATTGTTATTGTTATTGTTATTGTTATTGTTATTATTATTATTATTATTATTATTATTATTATTATTATTATTATTATTATTATTATTATTATTATTATTATTGTTGTGAAACATAATATATAAAATATTATTAAGAAAGATATATTAGTTAATATATATTATTCATGTATGAGCTGTAGCGATTATACTACTGGCGTGTATAGTATACTGATAAAGGTACGATAAATATCAGTAAATATCCAAGTGTATTTGAGAAGAGAAATTTTATGATTATTTTAATTTGTTTCTAAATTCATTTCTTATTTTTATTCGCGATCTTTTTAATACTATCTTATTAGAAAAATGCACAAAAATGAACATTGACCCAAGCTGGTTCGAGAACTATTTAAAAAACCGCTACCAGTCAGTCAGAAAAAAAGATGTAGTTTCAAGTCGCAAGAAGGTATTGTTTGGGGTCCCTCAGGGATCGATCCTAGGACCTATACTTTTTCTAATATATGTAAACGATCTAGTAAAATATTTACCTAACTGTTATGTCATTCAATATGCTGACGATACTCAAATCTTAATTGAAGGAGAAATTAATGATTTAGGAAATATTATTCGTAGAGCAGAAGAAATTTTGTATATGGCTAAACGTTACTTTCTAAAAAATGGTCTGTTACTTAATGAAACTAAAACCCAATCTATTCTTATCGGATCCAGACAATTATTATCAGAAGTTGATGACAATCTTCATATAAATTTTAACGGTAATATCATTAAGCCAATGAACTCGGTAAAGAACCTAGGTGTCTATTTTGACCGTTACATGAATTTTGAAATGCATATAGATGAAATTTATAAAAAAGTAATGGGTACTCTAATATATCTAAATAGGGTAAAAGACTCATTTGAAACATCAACTCGTATAATAATTGTCCAGTCCTTAGCTATGAGTTTAATTAATTACTGTCTCAAAGTTTGGGGATGTACAAATAAGACTCAATTACAAAGAATACAAATGTTACAAAACTTTGCAGCACGAGTGGCTGTTGGCAATGTAAGAAAATACGAGCACATCTCTCCTGTTTTAAAAGATCTAGAATGGATAAAGATTAGAGATAAATATGTTTTTGATATATGTACCTTTGTTTTTAATATACTAAGAAACAATCTTCCTGATTGCTTGTATAATTTTTCTACAATAAGCTCAGTTACCGGGTTAACTACCCGTCAAGGGGAAGATTTATTAGTACGAAGGTCTAAAACTGATATTGGCTCAAGAGATATAAACATTCGTGGACCTCATTTATATAATCAGCTTCCCAGAGAACTAAAAAATGCTGGTTCAGTGTATACATTTAAATATAATCTTAAGAAGTTACTCTTAAAGGAAGATTTTACTTGTAAATTTTAATAGTACACCCATCTTTATGATTTGTTTGTTTTAGTATGTCTATATCGTACACCACAGATGTCTATCTGGAATATATATGCATCTTATTTGAATACCCAATGTACGTTGGAAATAAAGTCTTATTATTATTATTATTATTATAATGAATTCGCGTCTTATGTTGAGTTTTTGGTATGTTTCTTGAAATTATGCTGGATAATTCCTTTGTGTTTTGCAATTAGAAGTACAATTATCTGTAAATTGCTATATATCCATAACTTAGTAGTGGGTTACACAGATGTTGGACCTTATATACAGATGTTAATTTCACACTTGTGGTTAGTACCTCTAGACCATTGTTGGCACACTTGCGTTCAGTAGTAGCGAGGTACGGCCGCGCATTAAAAAAAGGGACTTAAGGGAGCCTGAATCAAGTGAAGAGGTAATTCCTCCTAATAGAAAAGGAGGGACTGTCTTTACCTGGTAATATCAGGCTAGGTTATGTAAAGAATTAAACAGATATTTGGTGGTAAGAGGGATCAACTTACCAAGTGAGGGAGGGATTATCTTTACAAGTGGAAGCGCATAACTCACTACCAAATAAACATGATTTATAACGGGATGGAGTTGGTCATTTTATATCGATACGAAAAATTTATATACTAATAAATATAGAGGCAAACATAACACGTTCAGTGTCTATCTATCTATCTATCTATCTATCTATCTATCTATCTATCTATCTATCTATCTATCTATCT